>JAJIBD010006990.1:0-26198 GCA_021461705.1 Cryptotis parvus | reverse complement strand
TTTTATCCAGGTCATAAAAATATGTACTAAAGAGCTCTAGTATAACATATGGTAATGGAGTTGTATATTTTCTTCTACATTTATTTTACAAATTTAAGATCATTTTTATGAATCACCATAGTATTTCTTCAAAGGTGATTCATATAAAATATTAAATATGTTTTATTAAATGCTCTCTTGCTTAATAGAACATTTTAAAAACGTATTAAAATATGATAAAATCAGTATGACTCAGCTATTAAAATTGTAGATTAAATAAAATAGTTAAAAGTTTTAAATGTGCAGTTTCCCTGATATTTCACTATTTTTTCTTCTATTAATATATATGCAGAATTCTCCTGAGTGCAGATTATTTCTGAATTTAGTAATTTCACTATTTGGCTCTGATAAATACATAGAAGAGAAGCATGAAATTAATGGGAAATACCGAGATTTCAAATGACTCTGTGAATTAGTAACTAATTAATGACCCCATCAGTTAAGGGCATCAAGATTTATCCTTAGTCCAGATAGTACAATTTCCAAGCATTAAAAATATTAATTTATACATAAAGATGATGTTTGTGTTATCCTAAAAGGAATATGCACATATTTTGGAAATTGTCTATATTTCAAAATGTAAAATCTTCCACCAACACCATCAAGATACCACTATTTCATCTCTGGACATGTGAAGTTTTGACACTGTAGATATAGTACAGCAGACTTTGCATGTGCCTGACCCAGTTTAGATTTCTAGCATCCCATATAGTCCTCTGATCAATGACAAGAGTAATTCCTGAGTGTATAGCCAGGAGTATCCCCCTGAATAGTGACATGTGCTACTGAAAACAAGCAAAAAAATTGCATGTAAAGTTCTAACTTTGGTAAAACAAATAAGTAAAAAATAAGTTTAAAAAGTTCTTAAAGAAAGGCTTTTTATATCATTTATAGCTCTTACATTTTAGAGAATGTCTAGTTTTAAAAAATATTCCTTTAGATTGTAGATTTAAATTGAGGCAGATATATTTAACTTTGAACAAATGCTGACTCTTCATTCAACAGATGCCTATTAAAAATGCATTGATTAAAGTTAACAAAATTTAAGTATTAAAAATGCATTGATTGAAGTTAACTAAATTTAAGTCTGTATTCTTGGCAAAGGGAATGAACCCAAAAATGAAAGGATCTTCCCTTACAGAAATTATATTTTTATAATTATGTGAAAGAGGGGAAAATTATTATTGATACATTTAAATAAATTGTTTAAAAAGGTAAGTGCTTTTATGAAAAATATAACAGAATTCAGAAATAAGAAATGAAAAGAAAATGAAATCTCACCATTTAACACAAGATGGTTGGAACTAGAGGAAACTAATAAATAAATACTAGTAAACTAAGTAAAATAAGTCAGACAGAAATACATTATTGATGATGTCACCATAGGCAAAAGAACTATAAGCAAATCACATCATGAGATCAAACGGAAATGAACTCATGAGCTTAAAATGCAGAACAGAGGGAATGAGTGTATAGGGGGGGGGAGGGGGAGACATTCGCTCTTTTGGTAGCATTGTTGTGTGCTAACATATGTTTTGAAGATGTGTGAAATTGCCAAATTTCTCAAGACATATAAACTAAAATTATCTCAGTGAAAAAGAAAAATATAAAGGGGTAAAGAGAGAATGAGGCCACCAAGGAGTAAGTGGCATTGACATTTACAGGGCAATAGGAGAAGGACTCACTGATGAAGACTCTAAAGGAGTTGAAGAGGCAATACACTTTTGTATGAAAAATAAGGGGATCAGGTATTTCTCAAAGCTCCCCTTAGTTGCTGTCCCAGCAAAGGAAAATAATTGAGAAATAGTTAGCAAAAATCTGTGGTTTGCACTGTGGCAATTTTGAATTAAACTCATTGCTTCACTCATTCTTTTTTAAAGAACATATCATTAGACTTGATTTTATTATTGATTCTAAACCTAATCAATTCTTTCCTCTTCATTTGTGCACTGTGAAACTGAGCATGTGAAACTGACAGTTCATCTTTATTGAAATTATAGCTAAAATGATTGATTCCTATACTTTCAGACTACAAAAAGATGCTGGGATATAGCAATTGTCACTCAATCTTATACTGAGACAGTATTGGGAAATGATAGGGATTAGGAGTGATGTGCCATAAAAAATATCACATGATAACTCAAAGGTCAGTCACTGTTGCAGTACACCTGCCCAGACCCTCTGCATCTGGCTTGGAGTTGCCTCCTACAGGTCACTTTGTAGATAGGAGGACAGTTTGAATGTGGCAGTTTATCTGACCATGTATTCTATACTAGCTAGTATAAATATTCTTTCATGCTGCCACAATCATCGTGGACTAGCTATATCTTACCAGTATATTTGCCTGGCCACGTTGGATTTCTAAGTAATTAGACCAGAGAGAAATGCTGTTTTCCTCAAAGCAAGCAAGCATGACTCTTGATTATTCAAAGGCAGATAGAATACAGTACTACCATGAAGTAAAGACAAGACTTTTGTGAAGGCTTGGAGAAATATTTAACTGGCTATAGAATATTCTTTGATACAGATGCATGCTTTGTATTCTGAGATACAATTTATTTCAGAAACCCTTCTCTCTACCCTTCAGAGGCATTTCCAAGGTAGGTCTTGGCTCAGCAATATTAACATCTCAAAGGGCCTAGGTGAGGTCCTAGGAGAAATTACCTGAGGGCATTTGACCCTGATGGCCTTCCATAGGAGTGGGAGGTCTGGGTTGCAGGGATATAAAAACTAGCTTGCTTATTCTCCTTCTCTCTCTTTTTTTCACCCTTTCTGCTGGCACCGCTTTGTACACACATAAAAAAAAAACCATGAGCAGTTACACCTACATCACAGAGTGGCCACATGTAAGCAAGAACCCAGTTTCACCACTAATCTCAAAAGAGACACAAGCCAAGTAAAGCTACTAAAGTCTATTGGCCCAGATGTACAGATCCTGGAGTTCCAAGAGCATACAGCCACATATTTGGCCATGTAATACCCCAAAATTCACAATACTGACAGCCCAGTATGCTACACCAAATTTGTATAAAAAGTAGTATAGAAGTCAATTAATCTCAGTAAAAAGAAACCAAAACACAAAAGGCTCAACTAAGAACAAAATGGTAACAACCTTAGTAAGTCCACATTTACTGTCCCCACTGTGAGATATAATAATTTTACCAAATTTTCTTTTACTGGGTTATTTTTCAATAATTATGTTAGCCATTTTGTTGCAACGAACAATATAAAATAAATTCTTTTGTGAATTCCAAAGAGGCATATGAGAAAAATAAAAACACAACTTATTTGACTCCTATTGTATTGCCCTCTATCAGGAAGATAAATTTGGACATAGATTACTCTACATAAATTAAAGATATGAGAAAGTAGAAATGTTTTAAGTACACTCTAGATAAATTAAAACTATCATAAATTATGAGTGTCCTAGTTACATACTGTAGTTACCTACTCTGAAGACCCTAAGACTCATCATAAAAAATAAATGCAGGTAAACACCACACTAAAGTTATATGATAAGTTTGTGATGTTCACTTCTTGCCATCCCTTCAGAGATTTGTTAAATTCTATTATGGCTAGTGTAAATTTTTCTCTGAAATGGACCTAGATTCTGATCACCTTACACATTTATACAAGAATTGGATAGGAACGAGACCACTGTCTTGTCTGGCCTTGATGACAGAAGAAATATTCTATTCCTGAATGTTATCTGACATCATGTGTTACATATAAGATGAACCATTAAAGTGAGATTTTTAAGAGCACAGTCATAAGAATATGTCTGTTGAGAAATCACTGCTAGCTTTAAGAAAAGTCACTGGAAAACATAAAGACATTGGTCTACGCCTGCACTCTTATTTACAAGGTCTCCCCCAAATGGCTGAAAAATATCATGACCAATTTTCACACTTTTTTAAACTTGATAAATGTTTACAATTCTCAAAAGTTGTTTGAGAATTGCAAAGGCAGCCATATAGAAATTACAGCGGTAGAAAACAGTTACAGAACAATGCAGTTCCATGACCAATATCAAAAGGATGTGATGATGCTGAATCATCTCATTTCCACAGCTCCTGGAGCTACATCTTCCAATCTCACACTAAAAGCACATAAAATTAGAGGGAAAAGTTATATAGGAGTACATTAAGCTCAATGAACAAAAATAAGAACAGGAAGGTTCAACCAGCATCTAACAGTACAGAAAATTCTCAGACAATATTCTAGTAACGTCATTGTGAGATATATGTTTTAACAGGCACGTAAAGTAAATTATGTGTTCATGCTAAGGGGGCAGTATGGGTGTTGGGTGGAAAATTGGGACAGTGGTAGATGGAAGGTAATACTGGTGGTAGAATTGGTGTTGGAATAATGAATATCCAAAACAATTGTATTATGAACAACTTTGTAAATCATGGTGTTTATATGAAGTTTCAAACATTAGAAGAGAAAAAGTTACTCTTTCCTAGGGGTTATGATGTTTTCAGCATTGGATATGAGTTTAGTTTATTTTTGAATCAATAAATTCTCTAGGAATCAAATAGTGAAAGTTTCTCAGTAAAATTAAGTCGAGAAGTTGATAATAATAGCCTCAAAACAAAAAGTAAGATTAGAATTACCCTTTCAGTCAGCATATCAAGTACTATCTAATGGAAGATAGCATCAAATTATTTATGTCTCTTTAATTGTCCTCAGAGTTCAGGTAAAACCAATTTGCTTCTATCACTGTATCCCTGTCTTCCCCGTAGTTTATTGATTTGCTAGAGCGGGCAAACCAGTAACATCTCCATAAATCCTGTTGCAAGCAAGTGAGGCCCAAGGGCATCTGCTTGCTCCAGGGACAGGAAGAGCCTCAAAACATTCTTCGGCAGGTCAAGGAATTGAGGTCCATAATTGTTACTAGTTTTCGGCATAACATATAAATAAAACACGGAAACTTGTCAGGCTCTGCCATGTAGGTGGTATAATATCAGTAGAAAAATCTCATCTCAAGCATTTACTAATGAAACTATAGGGGAAAGATCAGGTTTTGTCTTGGATGGAGCTCTTAGGAATTATGGAGTCTGAATGTTGAGAATGACTGACTGCATGATGTGTGGGTTGCTCTGATTTCTTGCTAGGCTTACTGGGATGATGGGTATCAGTTAGAACATGCCTAGAACTGTATACAATGTATAAATGTGAAAGATCCTGGGAAGGACCTTATTCTAAAATCAATATTATCTAAGAATATTGTGTGGACGCTTCATGGCCACACACCAAGGGAGCTGTGGGTCTGGTGTGGGTGTGTCTCTCTTCCGGGGAAGCTGGCATGGAGGTGGAGGAAAGGGCAGAGCAACCCATAGAGCTGATCTCCCAGTAAGTGGCCTGGCCGAGTCCAACATTGCTCCGAGGGTTCACTCACACGTGGGGGGTGGTACCATGCTGGCCAGACTCGGAGGCGGAGATTTGGGCTCTGCCCTCCTCCTCCACCTCCATGCCAGCTTCTGCGGGAAGAAAGACACACCCACATCAGACCCACAGCTCTCTGCAACCCCAGAAGAGATCCAGACTCATCCACTCCATACCCATTTGCTTCTATAGGGAACACTTTTATTTTTCAGTATTCCTTTTATAATATCATCATAAATGATTCTTTAACTTATTTGATTGTCACAAATGCCACATGAATATATCAAAACATAGATTTTAGTCCACTGGGAAAGAATAGAAAACATTAGAGCTAATAGGATTTGTCCTCACTAAGATTAATATTTGCTATAGCATATGCAAATAATTACCATGTCCAAGATTCTCATCATTAAACCAATTATTTTCTATTGTTTTCTTGTTAATTTTAAATGCAAAACTCTGAGATAGAAATTGAATAGGCCTCTTTTCCTCTAATGGACAGGCTATCCCCTTGTTTTTTTAAAATGACTGATCTTTGGAAGATTGATCTTACTTCTTGCATGGATATACCATTTATTTTTAATTATTTGATTTTTAGGAATTTTACAAATTTTGTTTTTATAATTAATTTTAATAAACCTAAAAGATAAAAAAAATCAAATCTGGAAGCTTAAATGTCAAAAATGAAGAATTTACAAAATAATGGTTTGAACCTAGTCTATTGTTCTTTGGCTATCATGGTCAGAAGCAGACCATAAAAAGAGAAGAGAAACCACACATGAGGTAGAAGAGTCTTGTGAAGAGTTTTGGGGAAGTGCTAAAGAAAGCCACATAAAACTTTCTCAAAGACAAGTCTGTGAATCACAGACTTTACTTCAAGTTCTTGCCAACAAGTAATTCAGTCTACACAAAGCTCTTAATCTGTGGCCCTTAATTGGAGGCATAGCATACTAGGGTGCTGGTAGGAATGAAAGATTGAGCCAACGTTGGCAGTAACTGGAAATAATCCTATTGGAAAGAAAAGAAGAGGCAAGACCAGCCGACTTGGTGCTTTGGTGGCTGAGCTGGGTATGAAACATTCTTACTGAGGCTAATTGAATCCCATGGATCAAAGAATGGTGAATGTTGCCCACATTCCATATGTGAGTACTAGTAGGGGTTGATCTTAAAAAGGTAAAGCGATACTGCAATGAGTACCTAGATATAAAACAAAGTTATTAGAGGCAGTGAAAGATTCAAGTCACTAATCCAAGAAGAAAACTGAGCTTCTAGATCAAGGCAATAGTATGGAAGAGGTCCCCCATTAAATCTTTTGGATTTCCAAAAGAATTAATGGAAGGATTCACAGGAGAAAGAGTAGGCTTAAATCATCCCAAGTTCAGAAGTCATAAAGCTATCCTGTCAATAGCTTTGTCTTGTCTCCTCTCCCCCACCTAATCACGGGTGCAATAGAGATAATGTACTGGTGGATAGACTAGGACAGTGTACAGGTGATCACAGTGTTCCAGATGTCAATGTAGACAAAATGAGAAGGTATATTTCCAAGTGAAGAATGAAATGTTAATTATTAATAGCTTGCACCAGATGGTTTACAATTTTGAAATACAACTGTTTTGTGACCGAAAGTCACTCCAGGACAGTCTCTTCCTTCAAAGTCTATCGAGTAGCCAAGGAACGTCTTTCTTTCTCCCTGCCCCACCCCCACTGAATAAAGTTGAAAGGCACTTGGAGAGACAAAGCTTTGATCCCATCCCATGAGTCATGCATTCAATTTATCAGTTACACATGCCTACTCTATATATGTAATCTTCATTATAAATGTTGTGGCTTTCACATGTTGAGACATCTGCAAATAATTGGGCATGCTTAATTTAAATGCTACAGTAAATTTAATCATACCCATACATTCAATATGTAATGAGTTCTCAATAAGAAATAGATGGTTATAAATCTGCATAAAGAGAGTGTAGCTGACCCAGCTATGACATCATCACCCCAGAGCCCCTGGACTCACCTTTAAGTTCACCTCCACAACTAGTAGAAAAGTTCCTGCAGGCTAACAGCTTCCCTCATACAATGATGCTTTACTATCTAGAGATAGGGATAATGATCAGAAACACATGAACAGAAACTGCATAAAATGATAAACTTTGGTCCCTCTGGGAACAAGAATGGAAGGCGAAAGGAAGATGCTTATGAGTTTACATAAGAACTCCTGTTTATTTTATATATTGTTGTGTTTATGTGAACATACTTTCCCAAAAGAATGGTGGACAAAATAAGTTATTAAGTCACAACAAGTTGCAGGGAAAATATGTATGAATCCAATATCTAATACTGCCAATAAGCTGCACATACAAATACAGAAAAAATGGATCAGAGTGTAGTAAGAGATAGCTGAAAATTCTAATGTGTGGGAACCCCAGATCTGATCCCTAACACCACATGGTTCCCCATCAATGATCCAAGTTTGGTCCCCAACCCTCAAAAAATACAAAATCAAATGTTCAGAACAACTCTTAAAACTATCCAATTTGGGGCAGTTGTCATTTGAACAATGATTATGACTCATAGGATAGTTGACAGTCATGTTAAACAAAATTTTTTTTCCAGCCCCAGAAGACTGTGTAGAGGAAGTCGCAGTGAGCAGGAGTGGTTCTCTGTACTTTAAGCCCAAGTATTAGGGCTTTTTCCTTTTTTGGCTTTTTGGTCATACCCATTGATATTCAGTGGTTACTCCTGGCTCTGCACTCAGGAATTACTCCTGTCAGTACTCTGTGGCAATATGGGGTGTGAGACCAAACCAGTGTTGGCGGTATGCAAGGCAAAGGCTCTCCCCGCTGTACTATAGCTCTAGTCCCCAAAGTAGTAGTTGGGGCCGGACATGCATTTGACGGCTTGAAGGGAAAGTGGGAGGAGCATCTGTGTCTTCCCATTTTGTCCTGCTGAAGAGGCCACATGAACAAAGCACCACCCATCTGGAGTAGACACAAATGGAACAGAGCAATCAAAGAAGGCACTGAGTTTAATTTTCTAGAACTTCTGCCAACTGCCTATGTTGGAGGAAGTATTCTAAGGTCATTATGTGCCTTCTGGAGGCAGGTCAGACTTAACTGGTTCCTTCTGGGAAGCAGGAGAGCAAACTGATAAGGAAAGACCAGGCAAAGGAAGCCTGGGGAGAAGCAGGCAATTAAGGGCGACAAGTTCTTTCATCTGGGGCTGCAGGCTCTAGACAACGTCTTTCATTTGGAGGACAGCTAGCCACATGGTGAACAGGAGAGATGAGTCAGCATGAAGCAAAGCTTCACAGGGACTCAGCAAAAGATTTCCCCAAATCCCACAAACATCTGAATGTTCCCCTGCCCCAGAAACACAGCTGGGACTGCCCAAGGCTGGGAAATCAACTTGTAAAGGGGTAAGCACTAGATTTGTGATGTTGTATATTTACTCAACAAAGGGCACACAGAAAAGAGATGTTATGGCCATCAGAATTTCACAAAATCCGCTCTGAGAAGGTTGAGAACATGCCTATTGTAACTGTCAGAAATGCGTTTAAGCAAGAAACAATCTATCATGCATGCGGGTTGCCAAACATTTTTCTCTAAAACCATCCAATGTACTCAGGCTTTCATCACAACAGAACTGAGAAGGAAGAGATCCAAATGAGAATGAAGAATGGCATCCTACAGAGAGACCACCTACTCACCTGCCTCTACTCACCTGCCCCTCCTTGTGCCCAATGCTTCTCCCCCAAGAGCTCAAGTTGGCGTATTTGTGGGTCAGTGATAGATCAGGCAGGCATATCAGATCCCACCAGTGTGAACCCAATTAATCAAAAGCCCATAAGGTTTCCATAAGGCTAATTAACTGCAAAACAAACAAAACCTTGAGAGTATTTTTTGCTCAAGCAGGAGGCTGAGGAATAACCCATTTTACCAGAGCTGGCTCTGTAGCACATCAGTCTTGCTCTTTCTGATAGAAACTGACCAGGTTTTCTTAAAACTGTGAGGCTAAACTTGATAGCACAATAATGACCCCAAGACTGAACTATGCAGTCAGTGAGCCACTTTCCCAAAGCTCAGCTTTATTTTTAGAGCTGTACTTAGTTTTTCTCACAAAAGTGAAGGACCTGTAGATTTCTTCTAGTGCTAGGGATGAAAGAGGATCAAGCTCGTGGCTGCCCTCATTAGGAGAACCACTGCTAAAGGGCAAGCAGCAACACACCATGCTGGGAGCTAGGGGTGGGGGATTCCTCTCTCTCCCTCCTCTCTCTCTCCCTCTCCTCTCTCTCTCTCTCATAATACTATTATTATGCAGGTTGTACATAATATGAAACCAATATCCAAGGACAGTAGTAAAAAGGTCCAGGAGGTTTGGTCCATGCTTGGAAACCTGCTTCTACCTATTGGGAAAAAGGGAGTTGGGAAAAGGAAGGAACCATTATGACAAAGTCAATGGTAAATGACCTCTGGATAAGATCTAAGTGCAGAACAGGTAAGGAATAAACATGGTAGTCTGTCAGTATCTGTATTGTAAACCATAATGCCCCATGGGAGAGAGAGAGTGGGGAGAAAGAAGGGAAAGTGCCTGCCATAGAGACAGGCTGAGGGGTAGGGGATATGGGGGGTGACAGGAGAGCAAAGGGGCACATTGGCGGTGGGAAACATGCACTGGTGGAGGGCTGGTTCTAAATAGTGTGTTACTGAAACCAGACATGAACAGCTTCTGACTGTATGGCACAGTGACTCAAAATAAATTTAGAAACAAAATAAAAAACTAGCAGGCTGTAAAACTAGAAAAATTCTCTCTGCAGACACACACATAAATCAATAGGAGGAACTCGGAGACAACTATAACCCAATCACCTAAACTATAACAAAATAAATATGTATTTATTTTTAAGAGTCTTAGCTTTGCATGGTTGACCTTAATAAAAAAAAACTTTCTCATTTTTGCTTCCTCTTTGGTGAAATTAGAACTACTAAAAACGTTTAGATTCTTAAATGAAAGACTTTGACTTAAGAAAAGACTAAACAAAATTCAATTTAGCTTAGGAAACCTAGATAAAACAGTGTTTAACTCTATAGTATTTATGTACCAAAATTATCGCACCCCATCACCAATGTGTCTGTGGCCTTCCACCACTATCTTTATGCTACCACTAATCCAAACTTAGCTTTTCTATCTCTCCTCATTGATAAAAAAAAATTTGTAATCCAAGGCCAAGGATGACTAAGGTTATCTTGTATTTGTTGTTATTGCTCTAACTGATTTTGCTTAATATTATGGCCTCGCATTGCAGTGAACTGCATGACTCTCGGTTCTTATGACTCTTATTAGATGATCTCATCTTTTCTTACCACTGCATAATATTCCATTCTGTATTTATACAATTGCTTTTATCTATTCATCTGTCTTGGGACATTTGAATTGTTTCTCTATACAGGATGTTGTGCTAAGTTCAAGAACGAGCATAGATTTTTTTTAATTAAAATTTTTTTCTAACAGAATGTTTTTATTTAGGAAGTAAATGTCAATAAGTGGAATCACAGGGGACTATGGGAGGGTAATGAAAACATGCAAGACATCTGGGAAGACCAGAGTCAGAGGCTGGCCAACTCCCTAGCTGAAGCCTTGTCTTGCTTCTAGGTGATTAGAGAGAAGAGTGGTTGACTCCTTTCTTGAAGCTGCCATCTCTCTCCTCCCCATTTTAATCACCTGCAACATCATGAAGTATTTTGCCTATGTTTTCCTCAGCATAATGGATGATTCTGGTCTGTTATTGAGGTTTTCAGTCTATTTTTAATTTGTGTGAGATAGGGATCTAAGTTTTTTTTATACATGACCTGTTTTCCCACCGTATATTGGAGGTATTGCTTACTCCATCTATTTTGCTCTTTTGTCAAAGATTAACTGACCATATATTTGAGGATCTGTTTTTGCTCTCAATTCTAGTCCATTGGTCTGTAAGTCTGTTTAACTTCCAGTAGCACACTGTTTTGATTATTGCTGCTTTATAATATTAAGCTGGGAAACAGAAGCGTGCCATTTTTCCCCAATGATTTCTATAGATAGTGTGTGGGTCTTATTAATCCATGCAAATTTAACAACATTTGATCTATGTCTTTAAAAAATTTCAAGGGTACTTTTATATAAAATGGATTGAATCAGCATTGTGCTTTGGTAATGATTGTCATTTTAACAATATTATTCTTTTATTCCAGAAACAGGAGATGTGTTTCCATTTTGTCTTGTCTTCTTTTATTTATTTTAGTAGTGACTCATAGTGTTATTTGTATAAATATTTCTCCTCTTTTCTTAAACTGACTACCAGGTACTTGATTATTTTGAGGTGCAACTGTGAATGATTTTTTTTATTTTTTCTCTTCTGTTTAATTGCTTCCATTAGTAAGATTGGCATACATCAATAGAGAAAATGAATGTTGGTGACAATGTGAGGAAAATGAATCATTATCCGTAAGTGGTGAGATTGTCAACTGGTTCAATATTTTTTGAAAACAGTAATGGAACATGGAAGGTAAGGACTGAGCTTTCTTATTCTTCTTATTCATGTTATCTGGCAAAAGATTTATTCCACTTCTTGGCATCTACCTCAAGACTCAAAAACTCTATTCAGAAAAGACATGTTTTCACTGTGTTCATTGTAGGTAAAGAGTTATTGCATTCACATAGTCATTCACATAGTCACAGTATGGAAACAAGCCAAGTTTCCAAGAACAGATAATTGCATAAATATATATATGTGTGTGTATACACACAATAATATGATATGTATATATTCATTATATATACACACATACACATGGTGGAAAAAAAGAACAAAACATGACATTTTCTGCTGAGTAAAGTAAGTCATCAGAAGAGACAACGTGGTCTCTCTCATATCGAATATATAAAAAATATATTAAAGGGAATAAGAAATGGCCAACGAAATGGAACCCAAGAACTGGTCTACAGAACTGATCTTACTATGGTGTCAAGAAAAGTATAGGTTGTTGTATGTGTTAAGGCAGGGGGCATTCTGCTATAGGGTGCTATTTTTTGGGAATCATACACATGAACCCCAATAATAGGGTTATTGTGAATCATAGTACCTTAAAAATAATAAGTACAAAAGTGAAATATAAAGAAAAGTGTTCTAATGGTCTGCTTCACCAACAATCTTACCCTCAACAATCTTCTCTAATTGATGTTAATAATTCTAGAGAATACAAGTAATATTAATAATAACTAACATTTGTTAGGCATTTCTCATGATCCTGTCATGTTCTCAGGTACCTATTTTAATGAGTCAGCATTGGCTCAGAATCAAGTTGGTCAGGTTTATTCTGAGACCATGTCTGGATTTAGGGAGAAAGGTGGTGTGATTGATTAATGTTACCTGCTTTGAGTACAGGAGGGAATTGGTGAATTATATAAATATATTTATGACCCCAAATTTAAAAAGTCTATGGTCAACATGCCCAATATTTTAGCTATTCAAAAGGCTAAGGAAACCAAGCAAAATCAATCTTTACAAATACTTCTTTCGAAGAGTTGCAACATGGTTGGAATTACATATGAAGGCATAAATTCTATCAAGGATGAAATCAAAGACTCAATCTAAAATTGTCACTTGTCAGATATAGAATGACTGCATTCATTAATAGGATATAAATAGATACCAGTGTTTTACTAAATATGGGAAATGGTAATGGCAGATTAAAACTCACCACTGAATATACACAAAGAGACTTAAGTGATAAACTCTAAATATCTGCAGGGCTAGCCACAATGTGTAAAATAAGAGGGAGAGAGATGCAGAGACAGAGAGAGAGATAGAGAGAGAAAGAGAGGAAACAGGGCTACCTGCTATTAAGGCGGCCTGGGGGATGGGAGGGGAGGGGTACATTGGTCGTGGAAATGGGGCACTGGTGGAGGAATGGGTGCTGGAATACTGTATTACCAAGAACCAATTATGAACACCTTTGTAATTGTATGTTTCACGGTGGCATAATAAAAAATTTTAAAAAAAAGAAACATGATAGAGAAACAATATAAAGAAATGCTTGAAAAAATGATGTCAAAAATTTTTTTTGATGTCCAAAATTTTTGTAAATAAATGGTATACAAAGTTATGTCCAAGAATCTTGGAGAACATCAAACTGTCAATACCAAAGTATTTGTTAAGGACCAGAGAGATAGTACACTGGGCACATCATTGCTGAGCTTGCTCCCTTCAGTTTCGCCTGGAGTGCTCACTGAGTACAGAACCAGAACTAAGCCCTGAGCATAGCTAGGTTTGGCTGGGGAGTGGGGAGGGAACCGGGGACGTTGGTGGTGGGAGATGGGCGCTGGTGGCGGGATGGGTGCTGGAACACTGTATGACCAAAACCCAAATATGAACTTTTTAATTGTATATCTTTGTAATTGTAAAAATAAAAAAATTTAAAAAAATTATTAAAAAAAATTAAAAAAAATAAAATTGTCACTTGTGGGGCCGGAGTGATAGCACAGCAGGTAGGGAATTTGCCTTGCATGTAGCCAACCTGGGTTCGATCCCTGGCATCCCATATGGTCCCCTTGAGCACCACCAGGAGTAATTCCTGAGGGAAGAGTCAGGAGTAATCCCTGACCATTGCTGGGTATGACTCAAAAAAAAAAAAAAAAAATTCACTTGCTAGATTCATTTAAAGAATTTTTTTTTCCAAATGCATGAGTAAAATGGCTGAAGGTTCTTCACCCTGTGTGGCATATAACAAATAATGAGTTCATTTTCTTCATACTGGCTTATGCCATTTCTCTCTTTAGAAACTTCATTATAGGAATTTTTTAAGGGTAACCACACCAAGTGGTACTTAGATTATTCTTGACATATACTAGTGGGTCATTCCCAGTCATGCTTGAGGGAGGACCCACTTATGCAAGACAAGTGCTCTAGCCTAGTCCTTTCTGCCTGATTGCATACACTTTAAATATTTGGTCGATGATTTTTTTGTTTGAGTTATGAATTTATTATTTGAGGAAGGAGCTCACAAGTTGTGCCAGTGGGACCACGGGCCACTCCCTGCATCCCTCAGACAACCAGATGGATGGTTCAGCGCAAGGTCACCCAAGGATGGTGCTGATAGGACACAGAGGTGCCAGGACATGAGTCACCTTCGCCACATTCAGGGACTTCCAGGGTCAAATCTAGTAGTGTTTGGGGTCCTTCAGACTGTACCCAGCGATGGTTGGGAAACATACAATACTTATAACAACCCCAATCACACACATCTTGCATGTACTAACCTCTACTATCTTCCTAGTCACTGGATTAATACGTTTTAATGGAAACTATATTACATAAATTATCAAATTAAAAAATAACTAGAATGTAATAAGTTCAGTTACTGAAAATGAGTCTTTAGTGAAACTTTTGTTTAGATTTAGAAAGCTACTCAGTATTACCAACAGGGCACAGTTATATCTTTAATAAATATTCATATAACAAAATTAAATATCACACAACAAAGACTTTGTAAATTTTATATCTGTTAAAGCAACTTTCAAAAGCATATGCCCTTCAGTAACTATGATCAAGAAATTTTAATACTTGGGCGGAGTGATAGCACAGCGGGTAGGGCATTTGCCTTGCATGAGGCTGACCCAGGTTCGATTCCCGGTGTCCCCTGAATACTGCCAGGAGTAATTCCTGAGCGAAAAGTCAGGAGTAACCCCTGAGTGTTGTCTGGTGTGACCCAAAAAGCAAAAAGCAAAAAAAGAAATTTTAATACTAAAAATGTATAAAACTTATTATTTAATGATCTTTCCTTCTTAAAAATTATTTAATTTGAATAGAAAACAATGCTGTTTTTAACCAAAGTACTTTTTAAGTGACTCATTTATCATCCATTTGTGCTATGAAATGTTTGTATTCTCTACAAATTATTTACTAATGACGCCAACATTAGGATAGACTAAATTCCCACCCTATTTAATCATCTGAATTCAGTAATGTTATTATAAAAGTGCTAGGAAAGGCATTGAAAAAGTGGAGAGGGAGGTCATTTACCTTAGTAACTAAATAATCTTATCTCTCTTCCTTTGAAATAGTTTATATATATATATAATTGCAAAATAAATGCTAAAGTAATTCAAGATGTTCTGAACCACAGTAAATCAAAATTAAGCAGTCCATGCAACAAAGCTATTTACACAACATAACATTTTTTGACATCTGGATCGTCTTTAGTTAGACCAGGCAAATGATGAAACACATAAGCCAAAGAACCACATACAGCAAATTCAGCTCTCACCTCAACTCACCTCACAGTATTTGAAGTGGTATTAAAACAAAGGTTTCAAGAAAAAAAACCCTCTCCTTAAAGAAAGCCTTGCTTATTAAAAAAAAAAAAAAAAAGAAATAAAACCCCATATAGGGGCTGGAGCAATGTTACAGCGGGTAAGGGTTTTGCCTTGCATGTGGCTGACCCAGGTTCTATCCGAGCAATCCATGTGGTCCAAGCACCGCCAGAAATATTCATTCCTGAGCACAGAGCCAGGAGAAACCCCTGAGTATTGCCAATTGTGATGCAAAACAAAAAAAGGAAAATATAAACAAATGAAATCAGAATGAAAATCACTGCACTTACTCTGTAAACACACACTGCTGACACACTGACACAGTGTGGTATGTTTCAACCTTACTGTGCATATATGCATATGTAAAGATGTATATAGGCATAAGCATAAAAACAGAGTTATGCTAAATTACTGTTTCTTCCTGGATAACACATGTATCTTGTATATGAGGCTCTGCCTTGGAACGCTCACCCTGAAATTAAAATTTAAAAATCTCCAAAGTGAAATATTGATTTCCTCAGTGAGCAGTATTTCCTGATATTTGGCATATCAAATATACCAGTAACAATTATAGACCTCATTCCATGACCTGATGGAATGGTTTGAGGCTCTTCATGTTCCTGGAGCAAGCAGATGCCCTTGGGCTACACTAGTATGTGACAGAAGGTATGGAGATGTTACTGGTGTCTGCTTGAGCAAATCGATGATCAACAGGAAACAAGTGATACAAGTGAAACAGTATTTCCAACTTCATACCCTTCCAGTACATGGCTCTTAAACACAATCTTCTAAGATTTCAGGTTAGTCCCAATTCTTTCCTAGTAGATATATGGATGAACATACTATGGTGTCTGACTTCTTTTTAGATGTCTGGCCCTGACTGCTTTCAAATCTTACCCTTCCTCATCTTTCACTCCCATATCAGGGCAATCTCATAGGTCAGACAGTGGCAGGAGAGGGAAAGTTAACTAACATAAGCCCATAAACCCACCCTAATCCAACTGTCCACCACTACGAAAACAAGGGCCCTTATCCCTATTTTTCTCACTCTTTCTGAACAGTCCCGTTGAGTTAGAACCCTATTCTGTTTCTTTTAGTTCATATGTGACATCATTTCCATAACTGACCCAATTTTGAATAAGCACTTGATTGCCACCCCCCCACCCCATTTGTATTCCCCTCCCCCCAAGACACCCCTGCACAGTGGTGCTATCAGCCTACAGTATAGTCCAAATGTTCATCACCATCATTGCTTGGGAACTATTTTCCCTTGCAATTTAGTTTGCTAACCAAACCATAGGCTTGTGACAACCACAAACTTGTAGCTGCTATTTGCACTCTAGCCTGTGTTGCTGCCTGGGGCAGGCTTGTAGCCCAACTGTCCTCCTTCCCTTTGCAGTGGCAGAATCCTCTCAGGGTTCTGTGATAAATTTAACCTACCAAAGTCAGATATGGCAAAAACTGACTCTTAGGGAAAGGCATAAATGGGAAGGTGTATGAGATCGGATTGTTCCTGGAGCCTGCTTCAGGAGCCTTGCCCAAAATCTATCTATGCTTCTCAAGTCCTGCGCAATCTATAACCAGCGGGTGACCTGTCCAAGAAGTTACTTCCATAATGTCTCACTGTGAACTGTCCTTTGAATTTCTTGGATGTAGAATATCTCCAAGTAGCTATTCAGTGGGGATTAGCATTGTTTTCCCAGAACCTGTCAATGTAGAGACTTAAGCAAACTCCTGGAGTTTCTGTGTTAGACCAGAAGTCATAGACTAAGGCAGAGGAAGACAGTTTTGCTGAAGTCCATGCTTATGGGCCATATTCCATTAATATAGTGCTATATTAATGCTATAGTACTATAGCACTAATGCTAAGTGCTATCACTGACTGTCTTCCCGTTCATCATCAATTCGCTCGAGCAGGCACCAGTAGCATCTCCATATGTCCTGTCTCACGCAAGTAGAGCCCAAGGGCAACTGCTTGCTCCAGGAACATAAAGAGCCTCAAACCATTCCATCATGGGTCATGGGAATGAGGTCATGGGAATGAGGTCTATAATTGTTACTGGTATCTGGCATATCAAATACCAGTGCTATATTCCATTAAAGCAGTAAACTTCTGCCCACTACCGGAACTTACTGGACTTGGAGATTTGCCAAAGGCTTGAGTCCGACACCTCAATTTCAACTGTTAAGCCCTAGAGCATTATGGATATAGGGCTTCCTTAGTAGAATGGAAATAGTTCTTGCAAAGAGACCCAAATCTGAGTGCTTTGGCATCTTCCCACCTCTAAGAGGAACTGGCTTTCCCTGATGTCACATCCTTGTCAGGTGTAATGGCACCAAAGATGACAGCCCTTCATCTTCTCTTGCCAAGTTCTCCTTTGCAAGGCTCTTAAAATCAAGCAAATGATCAGAAAGATGTCTGTGGATATTAGATGGCACACATCATGGTGCGGTCACTGTTTCTGCTACTGTTTAACATACCACTGGGACATCTGAGGCATACAACAGCCAAAGGTTCACCTGTTTTCAGATAACAACTTTTGTTTGTTTTCCTGTTTGGGTGCCACACACAGCTATGCTGAAGACTTTCTGCTGGCTCTCTACTTGGGGATACTCCTGGTGAGACACTATATCGGATACTGGGGAGACACTATATCAGGTATTGAGACACTATATTGGGTACTGGGGATTGATATTGGGTATTGAGACACTATATTGGGTACTTGGGGATCACTCCTGGTGAGACACTATATCGGGTACTGGGGAGACACTATATCGGGTATTGAGACACTATATCGGGTACTGGGGAGAAAGTGCCCAACCTGCTATACTATTGCTCTGGCCTCAAATAACAATTTGAAACAGGAATAGAATATAGAAAAACAAACCCCCAAATTTTCCCTTTCCTAAATATTCCCAAGACTTTTTAAAGTTTTCTAGCTGTTTTGTGAGAAGACAAATTCTTCTATACATTCAAAAGTCAAAGGGTAGATAAAGACATTGTTTTAGATAAAGACATTATTTGGAAAATTATATTATTTCAGTCCTTCAATCTTCTGCTCTATTTAACTTCTAAAATACATAGGCATTCTGTTAAATTTACTATCTATAATAAATATATTCCAACAGTTATCACCTCAAAATGATATAAACTATAAAATAGACTCAGATTGACCTTCATATTCCTGGATATTTAGTAGTTTCCATCTACATAAAGAAGCAAGAGTTGCAATAAACCAATTATCATATTTAGGAGCTTTATTAGCTGAAGATCACAGACTACAAATAGCTCAGCAAGTGTTTGCCTACTAAAGATTTCTATCCCTGTCAACCTGTCATAGAACAGATTGAAACAATTTCTCCCCTAATCTACAAATGTGAGTAATGTGTATCAAACATAGTCTCTAGCCTTAAAGAAGTAAAAGAAAATGGAAATCAAATTGTGAATTGAATCTCACTGTTTATTCTCTGCCTTCATCAACCAACAGGTGGAATAAAGGCCACACTTCCTTCTCTCTGACTTTAGGTTGTAAGTTCGTGTAGGTTGAAACTTTGCATTGACATCATAATTTTAAGAGATTTTTTAAAATAATAAGACCAAAGTTTGTTTTTCCTTTTTGCTTTGTGGGTCACACCCTGCAGGGCTTAGGGGTTATTCCTGACTCTGCACTCAGGAATTACTCCTGCCAGTGCTTGGGGGACCATATAGGATGCCAGGGATTAAACCCAGGTTGGTTGCATGCAAGGCAAATGCCCTACCACGAGTGCTATCGCTCTGGCCCCAGACTGAAGAATGCAGAAGGGATGGCTATCAAGTGAAATCCTAATCTCAATCCCATGACCAAAATATATTAATGTGAAGGAATTTTTTAGAGTCAAAAGGAGCACTTAATTATCACTTGTCAAGTGTCTTCTATTAACAAGGCTTTCTGCATCTTCCCCAAATATGAACTTAAATCCATATACCTCTACATCATTGGATATTTTTGGATTATATAAAAGAAGGGATAAAGGAATATATGAAACAGAAAATTGTTGTAAAGATAAACCTTCAACTTTGAACCACAAAGCAAAGCTTCAATTCAAACATGGAACCTGAACATAACTTACCATCTTCTGAACAATTGATCAGCAGTGGCTATCAAGAAAGCTGTAGGAGTGTCGGGGCGCCGCGGGTCCCGACAGTGCCGGGAAGCGGGGTCCCTTCTACCTCGGGCGGGATGGATGGACACTCAGGAATCGATGCGGTTTTAAAGGACTTTACAAGGTCAGGCATCTAAAGAAAAACCCGATGCTTAGATTCAGGCTAGCCCAGCAGTGAGCCAAGAGGCGACCAGTGTAAAACTTCAGGGAATAAAGCAAAGGCGAGATCCACGGAGAGCCCGGGGCGGGAACCGGAGTATACCCCAAGCACTCAGACCTTCCTCCCATTGTATGGAAGCAGGGGGGTCCAGCCCTCAGGTAATCCCCTGTCTCCTAGGGCCTTTACTGTGTAATTTTTGGCCGGAAGGCCGGGGGTTTCGAGATGGCATGTCATGTCCAAAGATCAACACAATAGTTAAATATTTTCCAAGCCTTCAAGTCTCCTCTTTATATTTTTGGGGCATGCTTGTTGTTTGGAAGCAAACAGCTTTCCTGGGTTAGGTAATTTGGTAAGATCTAGTAGTCGTGATTGTATATGGGGATATTTATCCAGCTAGTACGTATCTGGTGGATAAATGCCACATTTAGACTACCCCTTATTACGTTGTGTTCGGGGCTCAGAGCAGATGAGCGGCCTAGGGTCGGGGAGGCACCTTAGACTGATGGCTGAGAGAGAGGCATGTTGGCCATTTATTTACATTGCTCTGAGTGGTCCATAAGGCTCTGAAGTTGAATATACTTGGATTTTAATCCCAGTTGTATGACTTACTCCCATAGTACCCCAGGCCCAGTGCTGACAATAGATTATTGCATACAAACATATCTTATGTTCCAAATGCATACAAACATATCTTATGTTCACTCAATCTGAGCCAAAAAAGTTTACTCTAAATATTTTACTAGTAGCATTAAGAAAAAATATGATCATCTAAAAGAGTCTCAGAGTCCATAAAGTAGAACAGAAGAAACAAAACTCCATTTAGTGTGAGATCCACGTAGGCACTGGAAGGGTTGAGTTCTACATAGCACTGTTTCCTAAAATAACCTCCTAAATAATCTGATGTCATCATGCCTATTGATTTATATCATGGGGATCAATGTGCATCCAAATGTAAATTATTCTTTTCCAAAAGAAGTTTTCCCAATTCTAAAATATGAGAAAATTAGTAAACTTTAGAGCGAGAAAGATAGAATATAACGGCAAATAGAAGCATGTGACTGTGATGATTCTTATCAAGACTCTTCAAGTTCCTTAATTCTCTTTACCTTAATATTCTTCTCCTTTAGACAAGTGGATGGCTCAGTGAGGTTCCCTAATATTGAGATATCAAAGAATATCTCAACCCCAAGTGCTACGATTTCAATCTTTTATCTATCCGTACTTCTTTGGAGCATGGTAAAATGTGGGCACCTAGGATCTAAACTTAAGGTATTTAGATTCCTTAATAAGTATTTAGGTTCCTCAGAAGATGCTGGAAATGACTAGAGAGCTCAGATAAATTTCAAATAGAAATTTGTCTAGTTCAGTATTTTGTGACTATCATTTAACTATATATAAAAGTCAGGAACTAAGCTTCCTTGTCTACATTTCTGAAATAATTTTATATGAAGAAAAATTAAAGCTTGCCTACAGTCTTTCAACAACTAAAGATCAAAGTTGAAATTCAAGTCAAAGACTGGCCTCTAGACTTCAAACCCATTCACAACCCTATGAAACTATGTTTGAGATGCCCCCAATTCTCACTACCATTGACATAAGGACAATCCTTTGGGTCTCCTTTTGGTGCTTTCAGAATAAAAGAGAGCATAATAATCCCTATGACTTGTTGACAGTGAAGCAAACAAAAGTTTTGAAGACCAGGAAACCCAAGATTGAGGTTCAGTGTACTTAGACAACTGATCTCTTGTCTTCATCTGAGGGAAGGAAGAGAGTTCTCCAGAATGACCTGTATAAAATAACTAATCCCATCATATGGACTAAACCCTGGCAACCTGGTTACCTCCCCAGATACCATCACATTAGAGATCAGGTTTCAATCTCTGGCCTGGGAAGGATTCATAAAGCAGCACAAAGCAGGGACACTAGCATGAGAAACAACCCAGCAGAGGATTCAGCTCAACCATTTCTCCGAGTGTAATGGGCCTAGACCGAACTACAACAGGAAACAAGGGACATTCAGTGAGGGGCCCAACCTGGTCATTCTCCATGTCATCCTGCATTAGAAAAATAAAGCCAACCTGAAAAAATTACCTCAGTGCTCCCTTTCTACTAGATTGCTGACACTTCCATATTAATCAGCCCATTCTAAAAGCAGGGCCATGGAAAACAGACAAAAACTTTGAAATTCATCTAGTTAAGTTGGTTGATGTCCATATGCTTCTATGTATGAGTATAATAAAGCGTATCTTTTGTCTTTTTTCTTCTCTCCCACCTTCCCTCCATTCTTCCTCCCTCCCTTCTTTCTTTTCATCCTTCTTTCTTTCCTCCCTGCTCCCTCCATTCCTCCCTCCTTTCTCAGCTTCCCTCCCTCTCCCTTTCCCTTTTCCTCACTCCTTCCTTCCTTCATATTATATTAATAACAGCAAGGCAAACCACCATAGAGAACTGAATTTGTATGTTGAATTTGTCATCATGTTCTTTAGAGTGCTGCAGCTTAGATGAGGATGTTTGTTTAATTCATAAGTCTGTAACTGAGCAGTAGCTAGAGAAAGGGACTGAGGTGCTTTTAGTGTGGCCATTTTCATAATCCAAAGACCCTAAATATATGAGCAGCCTCGGCAGCAAGGAATGTATCACCACCACAGCTCCAGCCCAGTGACATATATCACAAGAATTGGAAAGTAATCAGGACTCTTTTCTGTTACCACTAATTGGATAAATGCATATGCTAATTTCCAGGCAAGATGCAAAAAATAAATGTACAGTATGAGAAATGCGGTACTTTGGCCCCAAATTTATGTTATGCTGAATACATTAATCTACTGTTGGAATGAGCATTTCAAGAAAAACTAAAAAGGCTGCCTTAGAAGTAGAGCATCTGAATGGTTCCACATCAGGGGTCCAAGCTATTCAACAGGATTATAAACCAGTTTTCGGTACTTTTACCCATGTTTACATCACCTTGGGAACACAATGCACCAGAAGAATCTGCTGAAAGCAGGGATACGCACCAGAGTCACAAAATGACTTTTTCCTCTTTCATAGTTTGGAAAACTCTGTCTATATGTGGGTGACAGATTGTAGGGATGTATGTCTCTTGGGGTTTAAAAATAATATTTCCAGGTCAGTAGAAGGGGCAAGGCACTTAACCTTGCATATAGTTGGCCTGAGTTTAATCCCCAGTATAACTGGTTCTCTGAGCATTATCAGGAGTGAACTCTGAGCACAGAGTCAGACTTAAGCCCTGAGCGTTGTCAGATGTAGCCCAAACCCCCATATCCCCTAGTTCAAGAGTACATCCTCAATTCTCCCTGGGGTGTGCAGCTGGCCGGGAGGGCATCTGGGGTCGTGGTAGAGCCCCAGGCCTCTGCAGAAGGTGGAACTACAACCCCCAGTAGTCCGAGTGGAAGCGGAAGTAAAAGAACATTTTGAACTCTCACACCTGCCTCTCTCCGCCTCAGGTATTCTCCCTGGGGTGTGCTGCTGGCTGGGTGGGCGGCTGCTCACGCAGCTGCTTATTAATACAAATACTAGGAAATTCAACACCAAGGGAAGGTAATACCCTCAAGAAAAAAGAAACAGTAGACTAGAGGAATCTATCCCTGAACACCACAACACCATGGGGAAACAACGCAGATCCCCAGTTCGAAGAACAGATGAAGGAATCAACCGTGAAGACTCAAAAGAGAATGCAGATGTGCATGATCTCTCTGACAATCAATTTAGAGAAGTAATTGGTAGGATGCTTAAGGAACTCAATGAAAAAAATGGAGCAGATGTCCAATAACATACAGGAGAACATAAATGAAGCAGTTGATAGGGCGGTCAATAAATTACAGGAGGAAATGAGAACAGAAATGAGAACCATGCAAATAGAAATATTGCTTAAAAACTCAGTAGATGAAATGAAAAACACAATAGGGGCTCTCAACAGTAGGATGACAGGAGCAGAAGAGAGAATGAGACTGAAGATGAACTGCAGAAAGCACTCAGAGAACTACATAAGATGGAAAAGATCGGAAAATGGATCAGCAACGGAACAGAGAACAATGGGATGAAGCCAGGCAGAAAAACATAAGAATTATCCGGAGTCCTAGAGGGACAAGAAAAGTAACCCCAAGGAAATTCAAACAGTTAAAAACATCCTGGCTGAAAAGTTCCCAGAGTTAAAGGATGAAGGCATCCAGATCCAAGAAGCCTGATGCGTACCAGCAAGAAGAGACCCCAATAGAAAGACCCCAAGACACATCCTAATCAAAGTAATGGATGCCGTAGACAGAGACATAATTTTTCAGGCAGCAAGATCAAAGAAGGAAATTGTATACAAAGGAGCATCCATTCGAGCTTTCAGCAGACTTCTCAGAAGACACCCTCCAAGCCCAAAGGCAGTGGTGGGATATAGTAAAAAACTTAATGAAATGAATGCCTCAGCAAGAATTCTTTATTCAGCTAAACTGTCACTCAGATTTGAAGGACAGATATACAACTTCTTGGATAAACAACAGCTTAGGAACTTTGTAAAATCAAAACCAACCTTAAAAGAAGGACTGAAAGATCTATTATAAGACGAGACATAACCCAAAAGACAACCAACCTATACAGAAAGATGGCACAAAATCCCATGACAATAATCTCTCTCAATGTCAATGGTCTAAATGCACCAGTTAAGAGACACAGAGTGGCAAAATGAATCAAAATATTGAATCCGACATTCTGCTGCCTTCAAGAAACACTGAACAATCGGAGCAAAGACAGGCTGAAAATAAAAGGCTGGAAAACAATCCTTCCCTCAAACAACCCATCCAAAAGGGCTGGGTAGCCATACTGGTATCTGACAACATAGACTACAGGCTTAAGAAGGGCAGAAGGGACAATAAAGGCCACTTCATAATAGTCAAGTGATGCATATATCAGGAAGAAATCACGCTATTAAACATATATGCACCCAATGAGGGGGCCAAGCAAAATACCTAAAACAACTACTAATAGACTTCAACAAAGACATTGACAGAAACACAATTGTAGTTGGAGACTTCAACACTGCTCTATCAACCCTGGATAGATCAACTAAGATTGAAACTTACCAAGGAAATACTGGCCCTAAAAAGAAGAGATAGGAGAAAGAGGGGCTGGTAGATATATACAGGGCATTTCATCCCCAAAAAAGCTGAATACACTTTCTTCTCCAGTGCACATGGAACATACTCAAAATAGATCACATGCTGATCCATAAATCATACCTCCATAAAATCAAGAAGATAGAAATTGTCCCAGCTATTTTTCAGACCATGATGCACTGAAAATAGAAGTTCATTATACACAAAAACAGAGACCAATACCAAGTACCTGGAAACTAAACAGCTCACTGCTGAGCAACCAGAAAGTCATAAGAGAAAGCAAATAGGAAATCCAAAGATTCCTGGAAACAAATGAGACTGAAGACACGAATTACCAGAACTTGTGGGATACAGCAAAAGCAGTGTTAAGAGGCATGTTCCATAGCTCTTCAAGCATTCATCAGAAAAGAAGAAAAGACCAATCACAAACAGTCTGACCTCACAACTTAAGATCTTAGAGAGTGATCAACAAAAGGAGCCCAACCCAAGGAGAAAGAAGGAAATAATAAAACTTAGAGCAGAAATCAATGAGATGGAATGTCAAAAAACAATCCAGAAGATCAACGAAACCAAAAGCTGGTTCTTTGAAAAAAATAAACAAGATTGACAAACCACTTACAAGACTTGTAAGAAAAGGAAAAAAGAGAACCCAAATAAATAGAATCTGAAATAAAAACAGGGGACATCACAACAGAAACCACAGGAATTCAAAAGATCACCAGAGATTACTACGAGAGCCTGTATGCCATGAAACAAGTGAACCTAGTAGAAATGGACAAATTCCTGAATTCCTATAGCTTCCCAAGTCTGCAACAAAAAGATTTGGAATACATCAACAAACCTATCTCCATCGAGGAGAGAGAATCGGTAATCAAAAGTCTCCCCAAACACAAAAGCCCAGGTCCAGATGGATGAACCAATGAATTCTACAAAACCTTTAAAGAGGACCTACTCCCAATTCTTTTTAAGCTCTTCTGGCAAGTTGAAGAAAAGAAAGACTCCCAAAT
>JAJIBD010006989.1:0-102108 GCA_021461705.1 Cryptotis parvus | reverse complement strand
ACAGATTATGTGGAGATGTTACTGGTGCCTGCTCGAGGAAATCGACGATGAACGGGAAGACAGTGATACAGTGATACAGTGGAAGGAATGTTAATTCCTTCCAAATAAAATGTATTGATGGTGACCAGAGAAATAGTACAGAGGATAAGATGCATGCCTGGCACGCAGGCTACCCCAGTTTAATCCCTGGCATTACCTGGTCTCCTAAGAATCATTGGGTGCAGCCATGGAGGCAACTAAAAATTGCCAAGTTGAAATCCCAGAGCTCCCCAAGCATTTCAGAGGTGGCTCAAATAATTTTTAGCCCTGAAGAATGGAGCAGCACTTTTTTCTCAGGTTTTCATGAGCAGCTGCCAAATGGTGAGCAGGAAATAACTGGGAGCTTCTACCTGGCCTCCTAAACACCATGGGTGGTAGCCCTCATAAAAACCAGAATCTCAATTAAACTCATTATTTATCATAATTATATATCATCACTGTATCACTGTATCACTGTCTTCCCTTAGTTCATTGATTTGCTGGAGAGGGCACCAGTAACATCTCCATACATCCTGTTGCAAGCAAGTGTAGCCCAAGGGCCTCTGCTTGCTCCAGGGACAGGAAGAGCCTCAAACCATTCTGCAGGTCATAGAATTGAGGGCCATAGTTGTTACTAGTTTTTGGCATATCAAATAAAACACGCGTAAGCTTGCCAGATTCTGCCATGTAGCATAATTTTAATAATTGACATAGGTATCAAGTAGATACCACAGATGTAAAGAGTGATCCTTTTCTTGCTTAGGACAAAAAATTCTACATAAGAAATGAAACATCAACAACAATGAGCATTCTGACAGAGTCTCATAGTCAAAGCTGTTACATGTTGTATAGATTGAACATGGTACAATTCTAGATGTCATCACTGTCACTGATATACTTTTTATGCTATGGCAGAAAAGTACCTGAATAAAGAGAGGCTTGTCTGGCACAGAACAGAACTTGACTAATTGTGAGCTGCCCCAGTTTACTAAATAGGCACTGTGTAATAATTATGTTCAGTGAGCATTTCCCATAGTACCTCATGGCATCTTCTCAATAATCCCAAGAGTCGATGCTACTCCTAATTTAGTTAAAATAAAATGTTCTCATAATTTGACTGGCATTTTGAAAAGAAATTAATCATGTCTAAGGATTTTTATTTAACTTTTATGGTTAACGGTGGTATATATGGAGAAATGAAATTGGGGTATAATAGCCAAAAGCTGTTTATAAATTACAACTCTCTTCTGAACTCTGATAGCATTTTATGATTTAGTTACTTGTGTCATTACTACAGCAATTATTTTTTGCAGAAGTCATATTATGTGAAACTTAAAAAATATTTCTTTGTAGTCACTCAAATGTATGTTAAACATTTGGTACTACTCAGTAAAGTCACTCTAATTCATGAATTATTGGCAATCTCAAACAATTTAATAAAATAGTAGAATTAGTCACTGATTATACTCACACATTCACATGCCAGTTGGCTGGTATCCAACAAAATGTTTTCTTGTTTTCTTCTGAAGAAGCCTAAGAAACTATGATACTGCATAGACTAACTTGTATTATTTCCAAATATTGTATGTGCTATTTCCAAATCTTTTATGATAATGTCTGTTTTTTTCTAAAGTAGTTTCTCTACAGTCATTCCCAAAATGTTTGATCTACTTGGACTAGGAAACTATCTTTAACAAATTTTGCAAATGAGTTTTATCATCAGAAAATTTAAAGACAAACAAGATCTACTCTTCAAAGAAGTGTGACATATCAGAACTTGAACTGGATTAAAAATATGATGAGAGGGGCAGGAGCGATAGTCCAGTGGGTAGGGCATTTGCTTGAATGTGGCTGGCCCATGCCAGCCCGGGTTCAATCCCGGCATCCCATATGGTCCTGAGCACCGCCGGAGATATTCCTGAATGTAGAGCCAGGAGAAGCCCCTGAGTATTGCCGGGGTGACCCAAAAAAGCAAAAAAAAAAAAAAAAAAAAAAAAAAACGGTGAGAAAAGCACTTTGAATAGGTAAGCACAATTTTTATTGCCTTGCTTAATTCAAAAAGAGCAGATAAGATTTGAGTATTTCTATATGCTGGCTACAAATGGATTAGAGGTTACACTATTACATTGCACCTTCAGTTTTGAAAACAGGTTCATTATGTACAGAAGTAATAATTGAAGCTCCTAACAAGATAAATGCCAGATACAGCATAAATACTATAATTAGGATAGTAGTGGGGTGATCATGTTAGAAATGCCTGCCTGATAATGAATTTCAATTAAATGATGCTCATATACTTCCATGGGAGAATTTTTTGCCTCTTTTAAACATGTCTCTTGTGTTGCACATGCAAAATTCTAGTTATAAACACAAAAAATTTAATAAAAAAACTTTACAAAACATGCAAAAATAAATCCTGTACATAAATTTATATCTGATACATAAAAATATAAGAAGGAAATCTTTTTATGTTGCCAGCATGACTAAAAGTATAAGAATGTACAGAGACAAGAATGTTCATATGTATAACAGACCACTAGAAATACACAAGTGCCTATACTGTAAAACAGTGAAGTAGATTTGAGTAAGTACATGCCATGGATTATTGTACAGAAATGGAAATAGACATGTTAATGTTACAAAATATATCATGTGTGAAACTCAAAAACATCATTTGTGCAAAAAACCTCAGGCATAATAGAATATATATGTTGTATGACTATTTAATAATATAAAGTACGAAGCTACACTGATCTATGATATTGAAAGCCAGAAGAGTGATTACCTGGGCTAACTGCTTTTGGAGGAGGGGGCATAAAAGGCTGCAGATGCTAATTCTTTATGGGTATTTTGGATGTTGTTTGGAGCCTACTCCCAGCTCTGTGCTTAGGGCTCACTCCTGAAATGCCTGGGGTCAAGCTAAGGTTGGCTACAAGCAAGGCAAGACCCTTAATCCCTATATTACCAACTCCAGTCTATGGGTGGTTTAGTCCTTGATCTAAGAGGTAGACATAGGAGAAGCATGTTAATATTAAAATGTATCGGTTTAAACACCATTTCTGTATTTCCTAATTTATGTCATACACATCTGCACCCATAGCTTCAAAATACCAGATTATTTTCCCTCAACAAATTAGGGTAGGGTCAGAGCGATAGCCCAGCGGGTAGGGCGTTTGCCTTGCACACCACCAGCCCATGCCGGCCCGGGTTTGATCCCCGAATCCCATATGGTCCCCCGAGCACCGCCAGGAGTGATTCCTGAGTGCAGAGCCAGGAGAAACCCCTGAGCATTGCCAGGTGTGACCCAAAAAAGCAAAAAAAAAAAAAAAAAAAAAAAAAGGTAGGGGAATTGTCACTGATTATCTCCACTGACACATAGTCTCTGCTCCTACAAGGAGAGCGACAGTGTGCTAGTAGAGGAAATGCTTGACAATTTTCAAATGCAAAAGATTACACCTTTTATCTGCTTCTAGTCTATTATTTACCCTGAATGGGTTTTCCAATAATGGCTCTATATTTGTGCTGATTCATCCTCTTGACCCTGGCAGAGTGTCTCAATGAAGATAGAACCGAAAGAAGAATCTATAATTCATTTAGGTCTGCAGTTGTAATGAAGTCTATGATAACCAGAGACAAGGGCTCTGTCCTCACAGGGGCACCACTTTCAGCTGCACCTCAGGCGACCATCATGAGCAACGACTCACTCTGGTTATGGGACCCTGTGGGTGACTATGTGGATAGAATATAAATGTACATATAGTTTATTACTCTGATCTGAATAGCAGGTCACTGAGTTAAGAGAATTATCATGGAAAAGGACAAGTGAAGTCAGTGCTGGAATTGAGTTGCGGGGCCTTTGTAAAAAGTCAGTATTAGGTCATTTCCTCCACAGCAAATAATTTCGGTACTGACCGAAGGATTCCTTTGATCCCTTTTTTCCTATTTGGGGGCACTTCCTTCAGAGGCTCTGGTTTTGGTATCACTTTCCCATCCTGAGATTCTTTTCAGAGGGTTGTGTGTTAGGCTGGGCAGGTGGAAGACAGGAGTTTCTATGTGTTTTACCAGCATTTGCTGTGAAACATAAATCTGGAAATGCAGGTCTCCCTGTTCAATACTGAATGACAGCACCTGCTCCCTTACTTTTGCTCAGAAAACACCCAAGGCAGGACCTGAGCACAGATGAGGGGAAAACCTAATTTAAGGGAGGAGAACATAAGTGTGCAAAAAAAATCCTTTCAGTAAATAATATTTAATGAAATATTTATTAATATTTCAAAAATCAGAATTAATGTAAAAGTATTTCTAATTTGTAAATAAACACAGAATCTGTTTTGATGTCTCCCCTCTGCTAAGATTCCTTAAGGTCTATGATGTGGTGTAACTTTCAGTCTAAAGCTACACGTTAATTCTTTACCCCATCACAGCTACAGACATGGGGAAAGCTTATGCCATCTTTCAATTTGGGTAATGTTTTGGACTCTCAAAGTTGAAATCTTTCTTTTGGTCTACCGTCTTTCTTGTTTATTCATGATCTCTGATCTCCAGAAGACAGTTCTCTAAGTAGCATTGTCTTCTCAGGATGACCTTTGAGGTTCTTGCTCATTCTGGAACCTTCTATTATAGTTTATATTTTAATTTAGTCTTCTTTAATTCCATACATTTCCCACCTCACTGTGATTCCATTTTGAAGAGGGTTTCTATGAAAAAATTTCTTAATTTTTCTACCTGTAAATAATATAAAGTGTTTTTTCTTTTCGTTTGTATTGGTTGGGGGTCTATACCCAAAGGTTATCAGGGCTTACTACTATCTCTTTACTCAGTTATCACTCCTGACAGTGTTCAGGGAACCATGTGTGGTGTGAGGGATCAAATCATGCAAAACCTTTCCCATGTATTATCTCTCTGGTGTGAATTATATAGAGGTGTTTTTTTATTCACTAAAGTGCTAAATTTTTGAAAACATATATTTTTATTTTTATTTTCATCTGTTTTACTGTTAACCTGTAATTTTTAGGATGTATGGAGAGATTTGTCTTTAGTCAGCTACCATCATCTTTCCTCTACACATTCTCTTCATTTTTCAGATTTAAACCCCCTATGAAGAGTCTTCCTAGGTTTTTGTCCATTCAGCTGCTTCTTTGGCCTCTGTTCTGATCCCTTTTCATCAGAAGTGGAAAGATGGAAGCAAAGAAGCATGCATAGACCTTAACATTCAAAGCACAATATCTCTTCACAGAAAATAATAACCATCCCTAAAAATATTTTACAACTCATTACAATTCCTGAAGCTTCACTATGAAAATCAAAACCCTGCTACATAAAAAAGCTCTAACTACCCATGTAAACAATACATTCTCCAAGTTGACTATAATTTTGGATTCATGTCTTTAAATTCATTTCATTACTAACTATATTGTTCAAATAAAATGCCAGGAAGATTAAAGAAGTGACTATACGTTCATGCTTTCCTGGTTCATGAGTCTCAAAACATACATTCAAGGTGCCATCTCCTGGTGAGAGCTTTTCTGTGCTTCTAAAGCAAAGCATAGATTTTGTGTGCAGAAAATGTTCTATAATAATGGCATGTGGTTCACTCATTCCTCAGAGAAATATACAAGCTAATAAATTCTTCTTTTTAAGCATTCAACAGTAAAAAATAGTCTTATGTAGAAGAAGCATTGGGGAAAATTACAATAAGAAGCAAAAAGGACTATGTTGTGTGTGTCAGAAAAATAAAGGAGTATCAGGGGCATTGAGACGCAAACCAAGACAAACCTGTAGTTGCCAATTGCCTAATAAATAGAGCATGCCCAGCAACTTTAACCTTATTTCACATTTCTCAACATCAAGTCCCCAGTACATATTAACTTACCTATGACCAACTGGAGAATTATATGCTGCTGATACACACAATGTATAACCAAGCCTGTTGTTCTTAAACACATGAAACCAGCACCAACCAACCCACATGACTCATGCACAACTCATAGGTATTCCTCTCCTTAGCAGGCTCACTACTTAAAAAATACTTTCCCTAGAACCCAGGGCTCAACTCTCCCTTGAAAGTACCTGCACCCACATTTGGGTATATACTATCTCTTAATATCTCTGCTGTTATCTACACTATCTTGTCTGTGATTAGTTCTCCAATTCGTTCATCAGGTGGAAGCTGCTTGCATATCATTGTCTGGCCCCCAAAAAGTTCAATTTTGTCCCAGCTTCAATTCTAGGACAACCTTAATATTCAGGGTGGAAAGGTTTAATTCCCAGGACAAGCATATCAAATGCCTGTAGGTATGGCCCCAGAAACATCTTGTGGAACTGGCAGGAGGTTCTAGATTGAGCAGGTTCTGAATTTGGAGTGAGGTTCTGAATCTTCTCTTATCTCCGTGGCTTCCTAAGTCTGTTCACCAGTAACTGTGTAAATAAAACTTATGGATATCTGTTTCCTGGTTTTGATACTATACTATAGTGATGTAAGATTTAACATTGAGGAGGTTGGGTAACAGATGCAAGACACCTCTGTCTCCATTTTTTAGGGTCACAATCAGCTGTGCTCAGAGCTTAAAACCAATTGTTTATTCAAGGATTAGTCTTGGTGGAACTCAGAGGAACACTATGTAGTGTGAGGGATCAAACCCTGGTCATTTGTGTGTGCAAGGGAACCGCCATCTTAGCAGTACAATTTCTCTGTTCCTTTCTGTGTTCATTTCTGGGGCCAGAGAGATAGTCCAGCACCTATGGTGTTTAACTTGCATGCAGCTGACCCAGGTTTGATCCCTGGCATCCCGTATGGTCCCCAAAGCACTGCCAGGAGTAAAGTAATTCCTGAGCGAGGAGTTAGGAGTAATCCCTGAGCATTACAAGATGTGACCCCAAAAAAAAAAAAAAAAACCTTCCTATGTTCATTTATTTGAATCTTCTATGAATCTATCATTATTTTAGGTTTTAATTTTCTTGGGTTTTGAGCCATTCCCAGTGGTGCAATCAAGGCTTACTCCTGGCTCTGCACTCTGAGGTCACCCCTTTTTGGGCTCCGGGGACCATACAGGAAGGAAGGGATTGAACTCCAGTGGGTCTCTTACAGACAAGAGCCCTTCTCACTCTACTATCGCTCCAGCCCAAATGTATCATTATTATTCAGGTATTGGAGGTCTTGTTTCAGCTGTGGGAGGTTATAGGACTTCAGGAATTTATCCATTTCTTCCGGGTTCTCATGTTTAATGGCATATAGGTTCTCAAAGTAATCTCTGATGATCTTTTGGATTTCTGTGCTTTCTATTGTGATGGCCCCATTTTCATTTCTGATTCTGTTTATTTGGGTTCTCTCCCTGTCCTTACAAGTCTTGCCAGTGGTTTGTTGATCTTGTTTATTTTTCCAAAGAACCAGCTCTTGGTTTCATTCATCTTTTGGATTGTTTTTTGGGTTTCCAGCTCATTGATTTCCTCTCTAAGTTTTATTATTTCCTTTTTTCTGCCTGGACTGGAGTCCTTTTGTTGGTCTTTTTCTAGTAATTTGACCTGTAAAGTCAGGTTATTTATTTGGGCTCTTTCTTCTTTTCTGATGAATGCTTGCAGAGCAACATTGTCAAAATGGTAGTGCTCACTAGAGCTTTATACAGATTCAGTGCCATCCCTATAAGGATACCCATGACATTCTTCAAAGAAATTGACCAAACTCTCCTGAAATTTGTATGGAATAATAAACCCCCATGGATAGCTAAAGCAATCCTTGGGAAAAAGGCAATGGGAGGCATCACTTTTCCGAACTTCAATACTAAAAAGCAGTAATAAATAAAACAGTATGGTGTTGGAATAAAAACAGACATGTGGACCTATGGAATACAATCAGTATCCTGACAACCAGCCTCAAACACATGATGATTAATCTTCAACAAAGGAAAAAGTGCAAAAGAGAACAAGGAAGGGGTCTTCAACAAGTGGCGCTGGGGAAACTGGGCAGCTACATGTAAAAACTGAATTTAGACCTCTGTCTATCACCATGCACAAAAATTCGATTAAAATGGATTAAAGATCTCAATATCAGACCTGAATCCATAAAGTACGTTGAGGAAAATAAAGGAAAAGCCCTCCACAACTTTGAAGCAAAAAATATCTTCAAAGATGAAATACTGCTAACAAAACAACTAGAAGAAAGGATAAACATATGGGACTACATGAAACTAAAAGGTTCTGTACCTCAAAAGAAACAATGACCAAGATACAAAAACAGTCCACAGAATGGGAAAGAATGTTCACCCAATATTCATCTGATAAGGCGTTAATATCCAGGATATATCAGGCACTGGTAGAACTTTACAAGAAGAAAACCGGCCAACCCCATCAAAAAATGGGGAGAAGAAATGAACAGAAACTTCGCACTGTATCACTGTATCACTGTCTTCCCGTTCATCATCGATTTGCTCGAGCGGGCACCAGTAACATCACCATATGACCTGTCTCATGCAAGTAGAGCCCAAGGGCACCTGCTTGCTCCAAGAACATAAAGAGCCTCAAACAATTCCATCAGGTCATAGGAATGAGGTCTATAATTGTTACTGGTATTTGGCATATCAAATACGACACTGGTAGCTTACCAGGCTCTGCCGTGTGAGTAGCATACTCTTGTAGTCATCTCAAAATCCAGCATTTATTGCTTGAAACGCACGGCCGCAAGCGGCCGCACGAGCAGGGCTCTGATAGGTTGATCTGCTGGGTGGAGTTCTGATGAGGGGGAAACTTCGACAGAAACAGAAACTTCGACAAGGAGAAAATTGAATGGCCAAAAGACATATGAAAAAATGCTCGTCATCATTGGTCATCAGATAGATGCAAATAAAAACAACAATAAGATATCATCTCACACCACAGAGACAGGCAAATTTCCAGAAGAGCTAGAACAACAAGTGCTACTGTGGATTTGGGGAAAAGGGGACTCTCATCTATTGTTGGTGGAAATGTCGACTAATACAGCCTTTTGGGAAAACAATATGGACATTCCTCCGAAGGCTAAAAATTGAACTCCCATTTGACCCAGCCATACCACTCCTGGGAATATACCCTGGGAAGCCAAAAACACACAGAGGAAACACCATCTGCACTTTTATGTTCATAGCAGCACTATTCACAATAGCCAGAATCTGGAAACAACCTGAGTGTCTGAGAATTGATGACTGGATAAAGAAACTTTGGTACATCTACGCAGGGAATACTATGCAGCTGTTAGGAAAAATGAAGTTATGAAATTTGCCTATAAATGGATGGACATGGAGAGGAGCATGTTGAGTGAAATTAGCCAGAAGGAAAAAGATATAGAATGACTGCATTTATTTGCATGACATAAATATATAGATCCATCCATCATCCATCCATCCATCCATCCAACCATCCATCCATCCATCCATCCATCCATCCATCCATCCATCCATCCATCCATCCATTCATCCATCCATCCATCATCCACCCATCCTCCCACCTACCTACCCGCCTGTCGATCTGTCTATCTATCTATCTATCTATCTATCTATCTATCTATCTATCTATCTATCTATCTATCTATCTATCTATCTATCTATCTATCTATCTATCTATCTATCTATCTATCTATCTATCTATCTATCTATCTATCTATCTATCTATCTATCTATCTATCTATCTATCTATCTATCTATCTATCTATCTACATATTATTATACCAATATCCAAGGTCAGACAAAACATGGATCAGGAGGTCTTTTCAAAAGTTGAATCTACCACAAGCATCTGGGAGTCAGAGGTTGTGTGGTACAGAGAAGGGAACAGTGTGCTAACAATTGTTGTAAGTCAAAATATGAGCCTAGAACTGTGTATTGAATACAGGCAAAAAGATACACATGATAACCTCTAAATGTATACATCACAATCCACAGTGTGTAAGAGAAGGAAGAGAGAGAGAGACAGAGAGAGAGAGAAAGATAAAGAACTCTCCATAGAGAGGGAGAGAGGAGAGAGGAATCAGGGAGAGAGGAATAGGGGAGAGGGAAAGGAATCGGGGACATTGGTAGTGGGAAATGGACACTGGTGGAGGGATTGGTGCTGAAACAATGTATGACCGAAAATTGGACATGAACACCTTTATAATTGTATATCTCATGGTGGTATATTAAAATATTAAAAAAAACAAAAAAGAAACAAATGTATCATTATTTCAAAATAAAGATTTAATACTAAATTTCTTTGCCAATGGTGTCATCCAGAAATGTTTATAAATAATATCGGGCTTCATGGGCTTCTCAGAAAATGTCCTGCACCAATAACCAGGACTTTTTGAGAGGCACCGGGATCAGCACTTCTGTGACAATAGAGTCAGGATGGCTTACTTTAATCCTTACCTAACATCTAGTGAGTCTTTCTAGCCACACTTCTGGTCACAACGTATGAATCACTGTAATTACCTTGTTGTATGTGATAAAATTAATGAAAATCTGCAGAGAAACCTGAGTACAATCCCTTGAATCAATACAAGGGAGTATGTTGGGGAAGAGGGTTCTGACAGATATGATTAAGTAACTCTAGTTAGGGAAACCATGTTGGGTAATCCAGATACACCCTATCCACAATAATAAAAGAAAGAAAGACACTAGGTAAAAGCAATATGAAAGTAGAGAAGAGAGGTATGAGTACTCTGATCCCAGAGTCATGGGGCCCTGTGCACTGAAACGGTGGCAGTTATCAGAGTATCAGAGACTGGATGTAGTTAAGGTATAGATTCTTAGAATTTCTGAGAAAACACGTACCTGGGGGTTACAATATGGTGATCTTTATATCTGGCTTCTAGAGCTATAAGAAAATAAAATATTTGTTGTTTTGACACACCAACTTCACTGTCTTCCCGTTGTTCATCGATTTGCTCAAGCAGGCACCAGTAACATCTCCATACGTCCTGTTGCAAGCAAGTGTAGCATAAGGGCATCTGCTTGATCCAGGGACAGGAAGAGCCTCAAACCATTCTTCAGGTCATGGAATTGAGGTCCATAATCGTTACTAGTTTTTGGCATATCAAATGAAACATGGGTAGCTTGCCAGGCTCTGCCATGTAGGTGGTATACTCTCAGTAGTCGGCTATTATCTCGAGCATTTACTGATGAAACTTAAATGGGAAAGACCAGGTTTTCTCTTGGGTGGAGCTCTGAGGAACTATGGAGTCTGGAAGTTGAGAATGGCTGATCTCATGATGTATGGGTTGCTCTGGCTTCTTGCTAGGCTTTCTGGGATAATGGGTATCAGCTAGAACTTGTCTAGAACTGCATACAGTGTATAAATGTGAAAGATCCTGGCAAGGACCAGATCCTAAAATCAGTACTATCTAAGAATGTTGCATGGCCGCAGAGTGGTGGGTCTGGCATGGGTCTCTCTTCCAGGGTAGCTGGTATGGAGGTGGAGGAAAGGGCAGAGGAGCCCAAATCTCCTCTCCAAGTCCAGCCAGCGTGGCCCTCCCCTGCACATGTGAGCAAACCCTTGGATCACCAACTTGGTGAACCCTTGGATCACCAACTTAGAAAACCCTAGGATCACCAACTTAGTGATCTCTTATTATGTCACAGAGGATAAATGCACTATATTGGGAGAAAGTTTGTGTCCCTGATCAAGAATATGAAATGAAAATATCCTGCAAACAGCCATCATAGGGATAAGAACTCAACAAACTTATGGTGGTAAACTAATGGGGTCTGTTCAAACACAAAGATACCGGATAATAAATTTGGCTTCTGATGACTGTTCTGTGCTCAGTGAGGAGAAAAATTCTATTGAAAACCTTTTCAATCTCAAATTGCATTGACAAAGTGACCAAGTGAGGATAATCTTTCTGTAATTAGATGTGGTATAGATAGGAATCCTATTCAATAGATTATTTCTGTGTGCTATTGCCCACCTCATCAGCCCCCAGTTTTGTTCTTTTAGATAACCAAATGTCAAAACTTTGTTATGTACCTGCAGGGCTTCAGTTAATCTCACATGGAAATATGCCAGGGTCTTGAGAAGGTCTAGCTAAACATCGTGTGGAAGCTGTCTTCCAAGTCATTCTATATTATACTATTTTTTTTTTTTTTGCTTTTTGGGTCACACCCGGCGGTGCTCAGGGGTTACTCCTGGCTCTGCACTCAGAAATCACTCCTGGCGTTGCTCAGGGGACCATATGGGATGCCGGGGATCGAACCCTGGCCGGCATGGGCCGGCCGCGTGCAAGGCAAACCGCCCTACCCGCTGGGCTATCGCTCCGCCCCTATTATACTATTTTTACATGGAGTTTCTAGTCCAGATTCCTTATTAAATAGTGGAATAATTATAAATTGAAGCATGACCTCACATGTCATGGATTTTTTATACTTGTTAGGGAATTTAAGATGGTGTTTTATATAAAAACACAATTTTCAGCAACATGGTTGGAAATAGAGGGTATCATTCCAGTGAAGTCAGTTAAAATAAGAGGGGCAGATGCCGAATATTTGCTCTCATATTTAGAACTGAAAGATACACAGCAAAGTAGCTCAAAGGCCCAAAGGCAACACAATAGGAGAACTGATTCACAGTTGAGTTGGGTGGGAGGTTGCTGGGAAGGAAGGACATTGGGTCCTTGGGAGAGGGAGGTAGTATGATGGTGATGGGTGTAATGTTGTAATTGTATACCACTGCATTGTCTACTACAGAGTCTCAATTAAAATATGATTTAGTGTTTTATACATTTATAAAATATGACTGACATGAGGTCAGTCATTCTCAACATCCAGACTCCACAGTTCCTCAGAACTCCACCCAAGAGGATTTCCCCTTTAAGTTTCATCAGTAAACGCTCGAGATAAGAGTATTCCACTGAGAGTATACCACCTACATGGCAGAGCCTGGAAAGCTACCCGTGTTTATTTGATATGCCAAACACCAGTAACAATTATGGACCTCATTCCCATGACCTGAAGAATGGTTTGAGGCTCATCCTGTCCCTGGAGCAAGCAGATGCCCTTGGGCTACACTTGCTTGCGACAGGACTTATGGAGATGTTACTGGTGCCTTCTCGAGCAAATGGATGAACAACGGAAAACAAGTGATACAAGTGAAGTGGTATACAAAAGCTAATCACATCTATCATTTTTTCCTTCAGCATCCTGAGTTGATAATCTAATTCTAAATCTGCCCTTCCCATTTATTTTTATGTTAAGTTGGTTTCTATTTCAATTGGATTTGGTCTTTATGTTAATTTGATCTCAACTCAAAAACATGGGCTGGGAGCATTGCTACAAGGGGAGCTGGTCAGAAAGACATGATCTTAGGCCTTACCCTGACCTGTTATATCATAATTTGCATTTTAAGAGGATTATAAAGTGATTTTTGTGCACATTTAGGTCTGAATATCTAGAAGACTCATGAAATTAGCAGTCTGGAAATGACTTTACATAGCTGAGGCTACCTGTCAATCCTCAGTTATAGTTATTAGCCTACTTAGAAATGCCAACATTTAAAGAACACTCTAATGTGCGATAGATACAGTACCAACTTCTGTACTAGCAGTAGATTGTTTTGATAAAATAAATGCCATTAGAAAGTAAAATTATAAACATGATATTTTCATTAATAAATAAGGACTGTGTCTTTCCCCGGATTTTGTAAATTTTGGCTTTTATTTTGGACTCTCTACTGCCAACTTTCCTCTTGTTTTCTTCAAGCAATACCAGGCTGGTGCCTGCTGAGAAGGATAAGTTCATTCCAGTTTAATTTTTCCTTTACTATTGTTGCTTGCTTTGAAATTAGGAGCTGTGCCTACTATGGTACTAGTCTGAGAGCTCTGTGGGTGTTCTGTGGTGTGTAATTGCTCAGAGTTTGTTTGGGTACAGAAATGTTTCCAAAGCCCCAATTGCTCTGTTTGTCTGGCCTCTGGTTACTCAGATTTTCCAGCTCTTAGGCAGGTGAATCAATGTGTAAATATTTGTTCTCCTTGCTTGCAACAATGAAGTATTTGACCCAATTCCACCAAAAACAACAACAACAAAACAGACCCCACAAAATGTCTTGTACCATCTAATCTTAATTCTTTAAAATGTTTAGAATTTGCCTTTTCATCAGAATTAAAGCAAAAGTTGGGTTCAGTCTTAAAGCCATTCCAATATACATGCCATGAATAGTGAAAGGAGCCTTCTTGATGCTTATACATATAGATACATTCTCTTTCTTTTCTTTATTTTTGGACTAAAACACTCTCTGGTCTATTTGTTCCTTGGAAAACCGCCAGTGATCACTAACAAAAAATAAATCAGAAGAATACTAATTACTGAAAGAAAAACTCTGAGCTAATGACTTATTGAATAAGATCAACACAAATGTCACATCAAACTGCCTTGAATCCTAGCTCTCACCACTTGGGGTAGGGCATCTAGGAGCTCTATGTAGACTATGTCATCAAAATTGCAAACAGCATATCATCCAGAAACAACCAGGACTGAGGAACAAATATGAACAAGTCACTTTTAATTCTCCTTTCTTGGGGAGGAAATACAAAAAAAAAGTTTTGTTGATTTAATATTTGTCCCTGCTTCCTATTTTCTCTTAGACAAACTGAAAAATGAATGACTATGTTTTCAAGTAGTATGAAGTTGCTTCAAATAAATATAGCCAAGCTCAATTAACTTAGATGTACAAATCATGAGATTCAGAGTGTATTATTTTTTGATGAGAAAAGCTTTTATTTTAGTCAACACCTCTCGTTGCTATTTTCTGGTTAGTATTTCTCCTTTCATATTATTTTTCACATTAGATACTGCTAAACACAGATTCTAATTTAAAATTAATATATACGTTTTATTCATATCAGAGGCCATTGTAAAAGTGAAAACATTTTTAGTGTTAAAAATCGGTCATTCCTCCAAACATGATGCATGAATAAATAATGATATCAAAGAATCACATCATTAGCAGAGAACCATGTTAAAGGGTATGCAAACTCTTTAAAGCCCATTGATGATTTTTTTTTTAGCCGGTATCCTATGGGCCTCCTGGATACTAATGCCAACCTAGAACTGAGCATTAAATAGAGGCAAAAAGATACACATGACAACCCTTTAATGTATGTTCTGTAATCCATAGTCTGGAAGGGAAGGAAAAGAGAAAGAGAGAGAAAGGGAAAGAAATAAAGAACCTGCCATGGAGGAGGGTTGGGGAGGGGGAAGGGAACCTGGAATGTTGGTGGTGGGAGATGGGCACTGGTGGAGGATGGGTGATGGAACACTGTATGACCAAAACCCAAATATGACCTTTTTAATTGTATATCTTTGTAATTGTAAAAATAAAACAATTTAAAAAACAAAACAAAACCCATTTGAGGGCCGGAGCGATAGCTCAGAGGGTAGGGTGTTTGCCTTGCACGTGGCCAGCTCATGCTGGCCCGGTTTCGATCCCGGCATCCCATATGGTCCCCGAGCACTGCCAGGAGTAATTTCTGAGTGCAGAACCAGGAGAAACTCCTGAGCATTGCCAAGCGTGACCCAAAAAGCAAAAAATAAATAAAAAAATAAAACCCATTTGAGATGAAGGAAAATCTGGGTGAGTTTCTATAACCTTGTGCAAAGCAACATTTCTGGGACATCATTTACTGCAGCAAAACTTAATAATGACATGAGCATGCCTATAAGGATTCTCATAAAATGGGATTTCTCTATCAAGCACCTTGTACTTTGGCCCATAGTAGCTCAGTGCCTTAATTTTTATTATCAACTACATGCATAGCATGGATTTTTCCTTTAGTTTATAAATAATATACCAATGGTTAAAGAAAATATAATAGCAATGTCCATAACCTACAACTTTTATTTCCTAAAATACAGATAACCCTAACACATTAGAGGTCAGAACAAATTTGTCCTTTGTTCAGATCTCTGACCTCTGAGTGTGCCTGAGCTTATTCAATTTTCTTATGATTCTTACTCCTCAAATTCTGTTTGATCCTTCAGGTTCCCTTCTCTACAGAGGAGATGAGCTCTATTCACCTTGAAGCAGAGAAGACCTGAGGTTCTTTACTAAGTTCCCATTGTGTAACTGTACTTTTCAACAGACAAGAGGGGATATTCCCACAGAAAAGTACAGCAATTCTGAGGCCCAAGCTTTCATTGTAAGTGATTATAGTTAAGAATATGTCACATTTCCAAAGTTCCTGGGAGAGAGGGGATATCTACACTTCAAAGAAGTGCAAAAACCTGCAAAGAGACTGAAACTGTAACCATAGGATCTGTGCCAATCTTAGCCCTTTCCCCACAGATAGAACTGTGGTTGGGCTTCTTGGTGGCAGTAACTCATGAGGCTGCAAGTTTATCTTCCCTTCATTCCTTTACACCCACATCTTGACCTCTTATACAGGACTCTCACAAGGCAGCCTAGCTACTCCAACCATACTAAGCCAATAGCCATTCAACATAACTCAAACATCGCAAAAAATAATGACTAACACAAGAATCAAAACAATCCCAATCTAAAAAGTAATAGTAAGTTCAGGCAAAAGAACATGTACTCTGAATCAGCACTAGTGGCCCCACATGAGTCACACAAGAACACAAAAAGGAAGGTGATGACCTTGAATTGGAAAGAGGAGACCACTATTGACTGAGTCACCCTAGAGTCTTACCTAGCAGTGAGACTAATAGTGCACTGAAAAGTTCCAACCCCTGACTGCCATGGCATTATGGGGAAACAATGCAGATCCTCACCACGATGAGTGGATGAAGAAAGGAGCCCTGACCTTAGCAAGGAATATTCAGAGATAAAATGGTGAAGGCATTCAATGAGCTCAAAAGAAACAGAAATGGACAACTAATAAAATACAGGAGAATATGAAAGAAACATTGGAACAGAGCAGAAATTAGAAAATAACAAACAGAAGTGTCATTATTAAAAAATTTCGGTAGATGAGGTAAAAAAACTCAATTATGCCCTCATCAGTAGAAAGACAACAACTGAAGACAATTAGTGACCTTGAAAATGAGCTAAAGAAAGCTCTCAGGCAACAACGGAGATGGAAAAAGACATCAAAATAGTTCAGCAGTGTGCAAGAAAACATTTGGATAAATTCAAAAGGAACAACAAAATGAACAACAAAGTTGAAGTCCCAAGGACCAGGGAGGCAACCCCAATGAGGTAGGAACAGTTAAAGACATTATTGCTGAAAAGATCCCAGAGCTGAAGGATGTAGGCATCCAGATCCAAGAAGCCCGAAGGGTGCTACGAAAAGAGACTCTAATAAAATTACTCCAATGCATATCCTAATCAGAATGATGAATTCCGTAGATAGAGACAAAATACTACAAGCAGCTAGAATAAAGTAGGAAATTTCATACAAAGAAGCATTCCTTAGATTTACAACAGACTTGTAAGATGAAAGCATCCAAGCCTGAAGACAGTTGTGGGAAATAGTGGAAAAATGGCTCAATGAAATGAAGGCCTCACCAAGAATATTTTACCTGGCTAAACTTTCATTCATATTTGAAGGAATGGTATACAACTTCATAGATAATAACTCAGGAAATTCATAGACTCAAACCAACTTTAAAAAATGGACTGAAGGGGCTACTGTAAGACAGACAAACCCCCAAAACACAAAACATATAGAAAGATGGAACAAAACCCCATGGCAACAATCTCAATGTCAATGGCCTAAATGTAACAATTAAAAGAAAAAGAGTGGCAAAATGGATTATATAGTGGAATTCAACATTCTTCTACCTACAAAAAAACGCATTTGGTTAGAGCAAACACAGACACAAAGTCAAAGACTTGTGGAAAATTAATCAAGAAAACAACTCCTCCAAAATGTCTGGGATGGCCTAACTGGTATCTGGCAACATAGATTTTAGGCTGAAGAAAGTTAATAGGTATAGTGAAAGCCACTCAAATATAATTAAAGAATATGTATATCAGGAAAAATTACACTCCTAAACAAATACACATCCAAAGAGAGGCAAGTAAATTAACTAAAACAACTGATAATAGACTTCAAGGAGCACAGTGATAGAAATGCAATTGTATTTGGAGACTTAAACACCATCTTGTCACCTCTTGATAGATTAATGGAGCTAAAACTTGCAAGGAAATACTGACTTGAGGGGAAAAAATGGAAGAGAGAGGACTAGTTGATATATACAGTGCTTTTCATCCCCAGAAAGCCAAATACATGTTTTTCTCCAGTGCACCTGGAACATTTTTAGATAGATCACAAGTTGGGCCACAAAATATACTTCAATAAAAATCAAGAAGATAAAGATAATGTCTACTATCCTTACAGACCAATCCTGTTCACAGTACTTGTCAATGGTTGGTTCTACTACAAGTATGTATGGGCAAATGGTAGATAAAATAGAGAAGTGACCAGTTTGACAATAATAGTTGGAAATAGTAATTCTAGACTAGAACTGAATGTTGAAAGTAGGTAAAGATAAATCCATGCTACTGCAGACCACAATGTACAATGGGACAGAGAGAAAAGAGACAGTGAGACCAAGAGAGAAGAAAAGTGCCTGCCATAGAGGCAGATTGGAGGGTGGGAAAAAATTTGAAGATTTTGTGGTTGGGAAATGTGCACTCATGGAGGGATCAATGTTGGAACACTATATGACTGAAACCAGTCAAGGACAACTTTGTAATGATCTACTAACCATAATTTAATAATATATAAATATACTTTTTTAAATAATATGTCACATTTCTTTTTAATCTTAAGATATACTAGCATAGAATATTCACATTATTAAAATTTTAAGATACTTTTTTAAAAATGCTTTATCCAGTTATTGATTTACAACTTTGTGGAATTTCAGGCTTTATGTGTTGGTGTCGCCACTTACACAACAAAATATTTTTTAAAATAGCTCTCGGCCTGCCCACTCTGCACTAGACTAATGGGCAGCTTGGATTAGGGACAGGTTTTGCTCTTTAGAGTGTTCCCCACCAGGACCCCAGAGGTCAGAAAACCTCACTCAATACCTCCAGTCATCCTCAAGGTCCGGACTCCACAGCTGGAGACAGCCTGATCCAAATAGTGCATGGGCACAAAGAGCCCGTGCAATATCTCACAACCTGTTATACCTCAAACGCATGGGAGTCAGAGGCTAGGTAAGACAGAGAAGGAACAGTGTGTTGATAATCATTGAAAATGATACCGTTCGAGAACTGAGCATTAAATATAGGCAAAATGATACACATGGTAACCTCTAAATGTATATATTACCATCCACAATGTGTAAGAAAGGGAAGTGAGAAAGAGAGAAAGAAAGAGAGAGAAGAAATTAAGAACCTGCCATAGAGGCAGGCTAGGGGAAGGGGGAGGAAAGTGGGGACATGAACTCTTGAAATTGTATATATATATATATATATATATATATATATATATATATATATATACACACATATATATATATATATCATATATGAGATATAAAGAAACATCTTAAGGAAATAACAAATGAAGGAAATCATTCGAATTGTAGATTTTGTCTACGGATCTGAACTTTCATGCAAGGGGATGGTGGCTGTAGGGGGACCTATGGGACGCTGATGGAGGGAAGTGTGTGCAGGTGGAATGATGTATTGTGTGGAAATGCAAATCCTGATGCTTCAATAAAAGTGGTAAAATAATGATAAAAAGAATATTTTAAAAATTATACTTGCAAATTTTGTCAGTAAATTCAAAATGTTGATCCACATTAATAATCTGTACTTATGGCTCCTTTGTAACTCATATATAATTTTTCTTTCTAGTGTAATATCTACTTGCACAAATTGGCAATCAGAATGAAGCAGTTAAGTGTAGAAATAGATGCACTAAACCATAATTGGGTTGATTCTTTCACTATCATCAAAATTCATTATATCCACACAGAACTAACAGCCTGTATGTTGGATGACAGGCCTCACTTGCTTGGGAGCTTTGCCGTTTTATCCACTAACAGTTTGATCTATTTACATGTTCTTAAGTCAAGGTTCATACTAATGAGATCTCTCTTCTATATAAACACTGATGGAGGGTGTGGCAGTTACAGAAGTCACCTTGACTCTGAATGAGTAACTTCTGAATTATCATTATATATCTACAGTGACTTTTATGTTATCTAGATTGAGCACAGCTCCTCTTTATACCCATTGGTCCTAGCATGGAAAAAGTTAGAATTTACCAGGAGATTACCACCCTGGCTACGTTGAGACTATCGATTAAGATTATGGGAAGTATCATACTAGTTTGCCCTCAAAAAGGCGAGCATGACCCTCTCGGTATACAGAAATGAAGATACTCAGAATCACCCTGGTGTATATTATAAACAAGAAGGACTTTGTGGGTCCTTCTTGTTTATTAATGTAATTTAACATCTAGATTACATGAAGCCCATGAAACTAAGTCACTTGTCACTTGTCTTCCCATTGTTCATTGATTTGCTTGGACGAGCACCAGTAATATCTCCATGTATTCTGTCATGTGCTAGGGTAGCCCTAGGGTAGCTGCTATCTCCAGGAACATGAAGATCCTCAAACCATTCATTCAGGTCATGGGAATGAGGTCTATAATTGTTACTGGTTTATGGCATATCAAACACTACACAGGTAGCTTGCAAGGCTCTGCCGTGTGTGGGATACTCTTGGTAGTAGGCTCTCAGTTCATGCATTTACTTAGGAACTGCACAACCACTTCACAGCCACGTGCAACAGGGAGAGATTAGCTTTTCCTTTGGGGGAGCTCTGAAGAGCTGTGGAGTCTGGATGTTGAAAATGGCTTCCCTTATTGTGCAGGGATTCCTCTGGCTTCTTGCGAGGCTCTATTGGGATGGCAGGCCTGGGCTAGAACCTGCCTTCCCTCCCGGATGTCTCATAATTAGCCGAGCACAGGGAGAGCCGGTAGCAGCTCTGCCCCTGTATCTATATCTCTGGTTCAAGCATACCTGGCCTTGGAAAAAGCTTCGCTGTAGGGTGAGTCTGACAAGCAGGGCTTGAGATTGGATTTTCTCTTGGGTGGAGCTCTGACAAACTGTGGAGTCCAGATGTTGGGTGTTGAAAATGGCGGCCCTCATGCTGCAGAGGTTCCTCTGGAATGGACCCCAGTAATGAACAGAGACTTCACCCAACTATGTGATAGGAACACTATGCAGTACTAGGGAATCAAACCTACTCTAAAACTATTGCTTAGAGTCATTTACTCTAAAAGTGTTGCTCGAACCTTACAATCAATATTTTTAGAGTAGATAACTTTCATTGATATCCCAAATACAATGGGGATTATCTTTCTCAGAAACATCAAAAAGCTACCTAAAGCAAGTCAAGATATGATAAAGCTCTAAACCATAGAATCAGGCACAATGAAGACAGAAACAGACAGCAGTGTACAGAAAGGCAAATCAAGGCAAAGATGAGCTATTGGCCTTTGTTGATATAGTTTTGCCACAACCTGTAAAATATTAGTTTTATAATCTATATTGCTCTGAATCTAATATTTAATAAGCTAAGTGACAGAAAGATTAGATTCTAGGCCTAGATCCAAGAAAAATAGCAAGGTCTATATCAGGTTCATCTTAGTGTGATTATCTCCTTTGAGGAAGCATTAGTAAACTAAATATATGAATAAGACAGGCTGGATGGATAAATGAATGCTAGTGAAGGACACAAAATAGAACTGGTCAGCAAAACTGTGCTTTTAAGAGCTATTATCTCTTAATTGGTCATTTATAAGAAAGGGACACCAAATTCACTTTCAACCAAATACTCATACTACCCCTTAAAAGATCAGTGCAGGCATGGGGTTTTGAGAAAATCTATGGAACTATGCACATAAACATGATTGTATCTAAGATGAAAACATTTTCTAGTGATTTCTAGAATTCATTCTGTCTTTAATACCCTAGGGATTTAGGATATTCATTCCAAGCACAAGAACACCCATGGTAATTACAAATAAATTTCAAAATATAAAAAAAAGCAATGGATCTTTTGACCATTTTTCTTTTCAGTCTGGGAAAAAGCTTGCAAAGCATGACCCATTCATAGCATAAGAAATACTGAATTGGGCATTTTAATTGATGAAACATCAGTAGTGAAAAAAAGAAACATCAAATTCTTGTTCTTGTCGGAGCTCTTGATTTTATAATCCACATTGCTATATGGTCAAAGAATTTCTTTAATTCAAGAGACTATTTCCATCACCCCCAATCCCAACTCTCAAAAATCTCCATCTATTGCCTAATTGATCAAAATTCCCTTTCTTTTTTAAAACATCACTGCTACTTTTTCTCACTTAGAGTTTTTTTACTCATATGTGTTTCTGGTGACTTTGGAGGGGACTTTCAAACTCTTGTGCAACTGAACTTTAAGACACAGGAGTGAGTATATGACCTAGTATCACAGTATGCTTTCTAGGATTTGCTTCTTGGATGATATCCAAAGAAAGAGGTTACTTAGTCATGATTTATTCAAGATCAGCTCTAGAGAGGTAGCTGAGGACGTTCTATTTAAGTTCCAGGCAGTGGTTTTCCTGTGTGAGTTTACATCAGAATCATATAGGAGTAACAGCGTGCTCGTGAAGGCCATAGCTCTCTGTTTTACACCCTAGGATTTCTGAAGATTTTGTTGTGAAGATGAGAATTTGTAGTTAATATATCCCAAAGTGCTACCAATTCTTTTAGTTTAGGGACCACATGTTGAGAATTACTGATTCCTAGAACATCTCAAGTTTTCTGTTTGTATGTTTGAGAGATCTGCTTTTTGTTTTTGTTTTGTAATCCAACTGATGGTGCTCAAGACTTACTCCTTTCTCTTCAATAAAGAATCACTCTGATGGGCTCTCGGGACAGGGAGACCATATCAGGTGCAGGGATTAAAGCTTGATTGGCCATAAGCAAGACAAGTGCCCTACAGGCTATTCTATCTCTCTGTCCCCTACAGATCTGCATTTTTAGCTTTTCTATCTAAAATTAGGCAAAATCCTTATCAAAAAATCCGTTTTTATTGTTCAATTTCTTAGGATCAGATTCTAGAACTTATACTATTGTAGGGAAACAGATTTTTCTGAGTCATGTGGTGACAGAGCAAATGGCTTAAGCTGTGTTGACCAATCTAATGCTTATATTTGCCAAGACCTACAGAAGCATGATATTGATACTTGACATTCATACTCTGCTGACTTCCCACTCATTGTCCTAAAGTTTAAAATTGTCTATAAACTTTACACTCTTACTTGAGCACCTAAATATTTTGTGCTCCAAATATTTGCCTCTTGAACCAGCAACTGTTTTTTTTTTTGTACAATGGAATTTTTCCAGATGGCTACAAGACCTTTAGTTCAGGGGTCAAGAGATAGTACTGTGAAGTGATTGTCTTGCATATGGCGAGCCCAGGTTTGATCCCTGGAACCACATTTGCCCCCTGAGAACTGCCAGAGGTAAGCCCTGAGTAGAAATGTGTACAACCAAAAACAAAAGGGAAGACATGAACCTAAGTTACTCATTGTCTCTGGAAGTTTTCTTACCTCCTCTTTGAAAATAAGGTTACTTCTCATTCATTTAGATATTTATTTTGTTCAATATCTAAGATAAATATACTATTTGATTAAGTAGTGATGGCAATCAAAGGCTTTCTGTAAATCAATGAATGTGAGACAGAGTGGCATCTTGTACTCCCTACAAACCTCAATGAGCTTGGTTACTGTGTGGATATGGTCAATTGTGCTGAATCCTTTCTGGAAGCCAGCTTGCTCGCATGGTTGTCCTTCATCTAGTGTTCTGCCAATCCTGTTCAGGATGACTCGTGGAAACAGCTTGTAGATGACAGACAACAGGTAGATGGGGCGATAGTTGCCAATGTCGTGAATGTCTCACTTCTTGAACAGAACTGTCCTGCTGGTTTTCCATTGGGAGGGTACCTTGCATTCGGACAGGTAGTGTGTGAAGAGCCGAGCTAGTGTATTGATGAGTACCGATGGCAGATTCTTCAGGTGTTCAGGTCTGACTTTGTCTGGGCCTGGTGCTGTTCCCTTCTTTACCAACGAGATGGCATGTCGGATTTCAGAAGGGAGAACGTTGGGAATGACATATCCATCCTGTGGAATTTGGTATGTGGGCAGGTGGATGTGGCTATCATAGAGATTTGAGTAGAAGTCCTGGATAATCTCCATTTGCCCAGACTTCTGGCCTAATTTTCATTTCTGCCTGTTTCAAACTTTCCCAAAAAATATAATTTTAACCAATAGATTGGGAGATTCCTGATGAGTAACAGCGAGATCATCTGAAAATCACTTCCTGTTTTGCCCCAGGGAAGATAGCTTAATGAGACAATCTTTTAATTTGCTGACAATCTGTCCTAGCTTCCTTTAGACTAGATAAATTCTATGTTTCTGATGACTGGTCTGGAGATGACATAAGGACAGTAGTGGTGGATCATGGGCACCTTAGCGATATGCAGCAACTTTGTATATCAATATTTAACACTTAAACATTAATGTAACTCTATTACCTAAACTATAATAAAAATGTAATTCCATATTATGTAGAGCCATTCTGCATGCTAGAACAAATGTTGCCATTTTCATAAACTGATCATTACTAATATCATTATTTTTAGGTTTGGGGCCACACCTGGCAGTGTTCATGGGCTCCTCCTAGCACAGTGCTCAATGGCAGCTCTCAGTGTTTCCTGGAGGAAATATGAGAATTCAGTCATTGAATCTTGGACTCCCACAGGCAAAGCATTCACTCTAGTCCTCTGCATCATTTCACCAGCTCAGGAATTATTTACTAAAGCTAATTAGATCTATAAATTCTAGAATTTCTGTTTATAACAGAATTAGTAGTAAAACCACACTAAAAACTGGGTGGAGAAAGATTATGATGAAACCCTTTGAGTCTTTGGATCTATTAATACATAAAGTCAGACCAATCTGAGCCTTTTCATTTTCAAAGCTAATAAAAGCCCTTTACTATGTAAAGCCATTTTTGAACTCAGTTGCTGCCACCTTCAATGGAAAAGTCTTAACTAATCCTACTTGCAGGATCACATTTAATTAACATCTCCAGATAGCAGATGTTAACTCTGATTTAAAGGTTTATTAGTTAGTACAGGGGAACTGATTCGCACTAGGAAGACAGCCCCGAGGTGGCATGATTAATATGTGATTGAATCAAGAGTGAGGAAAGTGCTTCTTTGTGATTATAAATACCAGGCTCCATTTACTGGGAGGCCTGCTACCCGCTTGGGTCTGGGGTGGGGTGGGCAATAAAACACAAAAACAAATGAATCTGTGAAAATCTTGAGAACAGACAGTTGAGGGAATTTTACTTTGGGGTTTGTGCAGTTCTAAATCAAGCTATCATAGAATGTAAGTGGGGGAGAAAATCTGGTGCATTACCTGGCTTATAACTGCCTCATATTAGATGGTCTTTAACTGACCATGAGCTCTGAATCGTCACTTACAATAAGCATCTCCCCTCCCAGTAATTTTTCAACCTACCTGAACAGTCACAAAATCAAGGATTTTCTTAGAATTTTTGAATTATATTTGTATTTAGTCATTTACATACCATAAGAGGAGCTGTATAATAAATTGAATCACCCATCAGGAGCCACAGCTACGGGGGTGTGTGGGGTGGAGGGAAGCCAGTCAAAACTGAGTTGAATTATAGGACAGTCTCAGTCTGGTGTCTGAGAATTTCTTGCTAATGTGGATAACATTCTCCCTTTAGAATTAGGTGCAAAATCGTTTTACTTTTAGCTTTGTCTTAACACAAATTCATTATTTGTGTTAAGCCAAAGCTAAAGTAAACGAGCCTGGCAAGCTGCTCGTGTAGTATTTGATATGCCAAATACCAGTAACAAATTCATTATTTGTGTTAGAGTATTATTTAACACAAATACTCACATTTCTTATCAAGCATTCCCTCTTTCGTGTAAATAAAATTTACACCAAAATTTCCACGTGGATTCAGAAAAATCAGTTAGCTAAGATCTTAGGTGGTCTGGCTTGTTGAGCACCCTCCCCTACTCCATGGGGCTGCCATTTTCCACATCCGGACTTCCCTCTCGTCACAACTCCACCCAGCAGACCAGACTATCACAGCCTGTCTTGCGCGCCGCTAGCGGCCTCACGGTTTATCAATAAATGCTTTATTTAGAAGTGCCTACAGCAGTATGCCACCCGCACGGCAAGCCTGGCAAGCTGCTCGTGTAGTATTTGATATGCCAAATACCAGTAACATTTATATTAGGTCATTCCCGTGACCTAATATAATTGTTTGAGGCTCTTTATGTTCCTGGAGCGGGCGGATGCCTTTGGGTTCTACTAGCATGAGACGGGACATATGGAGATATTACTGGTTCCCGCTCTAGCAAATAGATGATTAACGGGAAGATAGTGATAGTGAAGATCCTAGGAGTTTGCTTAAAAACTGGATATTTGGTATAGAGGCAAGATACAGCTAAAACACTAGACCCAACAAAACTGTTAAGCATGGGTTCCAAACTACAATAATGACACTTAAAACCGAATCATTTATGGAGAGAGTAGGTGGGAAGCTGGGTCACTGGTAAAGGGATAGGGTCACGAGGTGTTAGTATTAAAGGTGGGAATACCTTATACCTAAAACCCTATTGTAAACAACTTTGTAAATCATGTCTGAAGAAAAAAATTAAGGAATGGGTTCCTGCTAAAAAAATACCTAAAATATGGAAGGGGAGATAGTCCAAAACGGACTCCTGGAGCTTTATAAAACACATCTCTTGCCTTGATATGTATAAGCACTTTTGGGGGAGGGAGGGTGTGCTTCTTTTTGAACCACACCCTTCTGTGCTCAGGGTTTATTCCTGAATTAGTACTCATATATAAGTCCTGGTGGAGCAGGTGGGATCATACTAGGTGCCAGAGCTTGAGCCCATGTCAGGACAGTATGCCAATGCCTTACCTGCTGTGATGTCTATGGCCCTGAGAAGTTTTTTTTTAAAAAACAACTGATATTGACTCCAATGCCTTACCGGTTGTGATGTCTATGCTCCCGAGAATTTTTTTTATAAAACAACTAATATTGACGCTATTCAATATGATGATAAAATTTAAACTTCTTCAAATACTAAAAATACATAGGCCCTTCCCTCCTACCTGTCATTTGCACTCCCTTTGCTAATAATTTCTGTAAATTGTGAATATCTCATCTATGTTTTCAGCTCTGTATTACAAAATTCTTCTTTTGCAGCAGTCTCACGTTATTCTCCTGAAAGGTTCTACCATTTCTTATCACTAGAAAGGGCTTTTGGAATGTTACCAATCTGCCAACATTCATCTGCAACAGATCTAGGCCTTAATAGGACAGGATTGGATTGAATTAGAGGGCTAAATCTTCTGAGTGAATGATCCAAAACTTTTGAAGGGCGAGCAACAGTGTTTGCCAAACTGAAACAGATACTTGTGGGTACAGGCAGGTGAAAGTTCCTTTTACTCTCTTCATTTTTCATGGCATATTATTTATTGCACCAGGGATCTAGTAAGAATTATCTAACTTTAGAAGTTATAAAATCTTTTTTTCCAGAAGAATAATTACTATTGCTCATTATTGAATGTTTAAATGCTTGCATTACATTAACATATATAGAAGATATGTTATAACTCAAAGTGTTTTCTATTTATTTGCTAAGTTCCAAGAGTAGGCATTTGTAACTGGAAGCTTCCTCAGCAGATTACATATAGAAACATTTTGGCTTTCAGAAATAGAGGTGGTTCTATTGTCATTACTAAGTAGAAACCAGAGTTGCTGCTAAACAGTTTCTCAGGAACTCCCCTATAACAGATAATTATCTGGTTCAAAGGTTTAAGTCTGAAAACCAAGTTCATGTGGGGTCCTGGTGGTATGAGTACCAGTACTTCTAGTCTTAGATTTCCTTAAGATCAAAATAAGTTGGAAAAAATCCAATGGATGCTTGTATGTGATATGCATAATCGACTTCTTATTCTACATATCTCTATGCAATTGAATTGTAAACCTGGTGAGACAAGGACCATAATAATTTCTAATTCTTTGTCGGAAAGTGATGTTTCATCAGCAACTTCTGGATTTTAGTGAAGATAGCAAAAGCAGCATTATGAAGTCTCAAATATTCAGCACATTAAGTATTGAAAGAAATTGAAGAACTAAAATCATGGCTGAGAAAAGTTATATGCAAGTGTATATAACCAGTGTTTTTAATGTACTTATATTGTTTCTAAAAGTCACATGTGATAAAGCAAAAGCAAGAAGAAACACAGAATACAAAGTTATTTGTTAAATATATAGGAAAATAACTTGACTGCCAATGTCTTGGCTGACATTATCAATCTTGTATATGCTTGATATGGGAGATAGAGGTCCAGCTCAAATTATACCTTTCAGCATGACTTGCCTAAATTTCCAAATTATTGATAATTTACAACATGAAAATGTTTCTTTTGCTGATTTATATTTTCATCAGATTATTACTTATTAAATAGTAAATTCTATCTTCAACTTTAAACACATACTTATTTCCTATTTTATTAAAAAGTTGAGCAGCAGAGCTTGGCAAGCTACCCGTGTCGTATTTGATATGCCAAATACCAGTAACAATTATAGACCTCATTTCCATGGCCTGATGGAATAGTTTGAGGCTCTTTATGTTCCTGGAGCAAGCAGGTGCCCCTGGGCTCTACTTGCATGAGACAGGACATATGGAGATGTTACTGGTGCCCACTCGAGCAAATCGATGATGAACAGGAAGACAGTGATACAGTGATACAGTGATTTATGTGAAAAAGTAAACCTAACTGACAGTGAACTATAAAATCCTAAATAAAATATTTTTTAAAAACCTGATGAATTTCCCCCAAATTTTTTCAATAAACTGAGTTATTGATACTTAAGCACTAGTATGATGCAGGAATTCCTAACAATTCCAAAATTCTAGGACTCTGAAGCCATGTAGACAGCAATACCACCATAAACCTAATGGTGTTGCCGTGTGTACATGATACTGATCTATCCTTGACTGGAAATATTACATTGAAATAAGATAACATGTCTTAGAAAAGGAGATTAAATATCCACTGCTCTAACTCCTGAACAAAGAGACAGTAGAATTTATTCTCATCTGAGAAATTTTCACCTGGTTGTATGAGTAATTTAAGCAACAAAAGTGTTATCTAAATCCACTCCTGATTTCAGAGCTCACACCTGTTTAATCTCCCTTTAATGACTTTTGGTAACATATCTGCCTACATTTTACGATTCCCAAGAGAACTAAATGTCTTATAATCACATGGAAATTGTCCAAAGGGAAGATAATTGTGAGGAAGACAAGAAACCCTTAAAATATTCAAACTATGTGTGAGAATAGATAATATAATCATGCCTATTATAACATGAGAACTTTAACTGTTAGAAAGAAATTTAACTTGAGTGTTATATAGCCTCAAATTTCAACATTTTAAATACATATTAATTTCAAAAAATGTGTTTAAAATGCATTTTCAGGAATATGAATCAAATATATAGTTTCTTGTGGCAGTACAAAAGAAATTAAATAGTGCAATAGTTATATACATACATACATACACATGTATATATATTTAAATGAAGAAATCACTTGATCACTTCACTTAAAGTGAAGTGATCATACATACACACATATATATATATTTAACTGAAGAAATAATGATCAAAAATTTTTAAATATTCTAAAAAAAGACTATATGAATTCAAGAAACTGAGCAAGGGACAAGACAGTTAGTACAATAGGCAAAGTACTTCCATGCATGGTGGTTCAATTTCTGGCACCCCACAAGATACACTAAGTCATGCCAGAAATAACTGAGTGAAGGATCAGAAGTCAGCCTGAACACCACGAGGCATGCCCGCACTGAGACAAACACACACACACACACACACACACACACACACACACACACACACACGTGTGTAAAGAAGCGCAAATTTATCAAGGTGTGAAGATATATAAATAATAAATAAAGCCAAATGTTATGAAATTTTTTAATTCTAAGGAAAACTTCTAAAATTAACCAGAAAAAAAGTGTGATATAAAATGATATGAAATTACTAAATATATTGCTGCCTTTTAATTAGAAATAGTTGATGTCAGAAAAATAGTGGCAAAAGTTTTAAGAGCTAAAAGAAAATATGAACTGCCAATCCAGAATTCTTTGTGAAGCAAAACATCCTAAAAAGAATGAAGGCAAAATAAAGATATTACCAGATGAAGACAAGATAAGAGGTTTCATCACCAGCAGGACATACTACAATCAAAGGCTTTAGCAAGCTCTTAAGCCTGGCTGTAAATAGAAATGAACATTTTCAGAAAAGATTAAGAGACTGGAAGTAGTAAATTTGCAAGAATTATAAAAACAAATCTTTCTTATAATAACTTAAAGCAAAGCGTTTTTGAAGAAAAAAACTAACTATATGGTGGAGTTTAACACAATTCCATGTGACACGTATGAAAAGTACACCATTAGTGATGGAGGAAGAGGTGAATGAATATAAATAGTGACAAGGTATTGTTTTTTAGCAATTTTACATAAACTCAGCCATCAACTCTAAGTTTTTTATTTAATTATTAGAACAACTGTTGAATGGCATAGCCTAGTTAGTTTGGGATCTTTGCTGTATAAGCTACTTACAGTTTAAGCTGAAAAAAAAAGACTATTTCAAGCTCAGGTATGCCTGATCCCGAGACTCAGACACACGGGGTAGAGCTGCTACCAGCTCTCCCTGTGCTCAGCTGATCATGAGGTACCCAGGAGGGAAGGCGAGTTCTAGCCCCTGGTCCGCCATCCAAAGAGAACCTCGCAAGAAGCTAGAGGAACCCCCACACCATGAGGGCCACCATTTTCAATATCCGAACTCCACAGCTTGTCAGAGCTCCACCCAAGAAAAGCTGATCTCTCCCCATTGTGGTTCATTAGTAAATGCACAAGATGAGAGGCTACTACTGAGAGTATACCCTCCCATACAGCAGAGCCTGGCAAGCTATCTGTGTTGTATTTGATATGCCAAAAACCAGTAACAATTATAGACCTCATTCCCATGACCTGAAGGAATTGTTTGAGGCTCTTTGTGTTCCTGGAGTAATCAGATGCCCTTAGACTACACTAGCACACAACAGGAAGTATGGACATGTTACTGGTGCCTGCTCAAGCAAATCGATGAACAAGGGGAAGACAAGTGATACAAGTGATACCCTCTGGTCCCAGTGTGAGACAGAATTTACTAGGAAACCACCACCCTGGCCAAGTTGAGACAATGTTTTAAGATTGATGGAGGAATCATGCTAGTTTTCCCTCATGGAAGCGAACATGACCCTTTCAGTAGAGGACAAGACACTAATAATCACTCTGATGCAGAGAAGAAATAAGAAGGACCTTGTGAGTACCATCTAGATTGCAAGAAGTCCATTGGCTGAAATTATGTGTTTCTCCCCATGTATAAACATCCATTAAGATGTGTTTCTTTATACCAGCTCTCTATCTCTTTCCAGTGTTTTGACATAAGAAATAGTCTGGGAGGAAGGCACTAGGCCCTAACATAATCATTTGTTTAGACCTGAAACAAATGTGTGGCACACCCTACATGTACACCTAAAAAGCTGTTTGCTGATCTTTGTTGATGCTACCCTCCCTGAAAAGAGGAGGCTTTTATGGCTTTTGGTTAAATAATGCGACTGACTTGAGGTAGATTCATTCACTTTGATGGGAGATCTGGGCCCAAGAGCATGGTCTGAACTCTGACCAAGAACTAGAGATCTGGGGAATCCCATTATCTTGGATTGTAGTAGCAGAGCTTGTTTTATTATTGGAAATTAGTAAAGGCTTTCGAAACTGAGCTGAACTCTTGATTTGTCTGTCTGACCTAGTTCCTTGAAATAAAAGGAAATTAATTTCCCAATATTGTTGGGGACTTCAAGACTCCCCAACAAACAACCAATCAATAAAGTTCAGATACTTTTAGTGAAAACACAACCAAATTAAAACTTACTTATATAAATATTAAATTAATACCAATTAAAGCCAGAAGACTAAGAACAAAATTAAGATAAACAAGAAAATAAATTGTATACCAGTAGACATAACAATTATGTTAGTAATTGCCTTTAAATGCAAATGTAATAAGTACCCAAATTAAAGAACACATTTACAATAAATTTTAAAATCTTAATTTAAACTAAAAGAGAAAATAAATTGATGAATCATGCAGGAAAACACAAATTTAAGAATGTTGAGAGACTATTGTAATAAAATATGAATAAACTTCATGAGTAAAACTAGAAATAAAGAAAAAAAGGAAAATTTACTAGAGAAGACATGGTAAAAGCACATCTGGTCAAATTTAATTCTAAATGTAAAGAAATACCACTATGGTCTCATATAGGAAAAGACTGGTCCCCTGGAGATGAACCCAGAGCCACAGCAGAGCCAGGCAAACTATCAGTGGTACATCAATATGCAAAAAACAGTAACAATAATGGATCTCATTCTCAATGAATGGAGAAGTTATTACCCGCTCAAGCAAATCGATGAGCAATAAGAAGACAAGTAACAAGACAGTGAAAGTGACCTTGTATATACATTTATATAGATATACAAGGGTGTGTGTGTATATATTTGTATACACAAGATATATGTATATACTGTTTGTATAGTTATATCCTACAGCATAGTTTCAAAATACAAAATCAAAGGAAAATTGACAAAGTTTAAAATGATAAACAACTCCATCATCTGTTGGAGAATGCTGGATACCCCAACAAAATCTGGGAGCAGGGTCAGGGATCCTCTTCTGCCCCAGGGGATCAACAGCCTGAGGACAGAGAAAGACTTGTGATTCCAGCAGAGTTTCAAAATCCTTTACTCACACTTGTTCTGGAATACAATGCAAAAATAGGAAAACCCCAGACTTTAGGTTCCCACCTGGGCCCTGGCCACATGTAGGTTTAGAATCCTAGGCCAAGATGGCCACTACCAGGTGTTAAGGCCCAACAGGGAAGAGAACGGAGAGTAGAGCAGAGGCAGATAGCCAAGAGGAAGAGCCAAGATGGTCAAAAAGCCCTTTCTCATTTCTCCTAACTTATTTTATAGATAGAAGCCTGTCAAAAACTTCTAGCTCAGCCCATTGTGGGCTGGGCTATCTAGAGAGGAAGCCAGGTAAATGTCCATATTGAAATGCAGATCTTCAGGTGGGCCCTTTGGCTCAAGCTTTATAAATGCCAGAGCTGACTCCCTGAGATACAATCTCACTAGCAGAATGGGTAGGGGCTGCATCTCTGAATCAGAAAGCTGATCAGAATGTAATTCTTGAGTGATTTGCAAGCGGCAATTCAGAGCAGATGCAGAGGCTCTTAGAGGAGTCCTGCAACAGCTACGCATTCATGGTAAAAAGTATTAATGAATATGTAGCTGTTTCAGGGCTCCTCTAAGAGCCTCTGCATCTGCTCTGAATTGCCGCTGCAAATCACTTTGTAGATAAGGGGGTAGTCTAAATGTGACAGTTTATCTGACCATGTATTCTGTACTAGCTGGTATAAATATTCTCTCATACTACCACAATCATCGTGGGACTAGCTAGATCTTACCAGCATAGTTGCCTGGCCATGTTGGATCCCTAAATAATTAGACCAGAGAAAAATGCTGTTTGCCTCCAAGCAAGCAAGCATGGCTCCCTGATATACTCAAAGGCAACTAAAATACAAAACCACCGTGAAGTAGACGAGACTTGTGAAGGCTTGGAGAAATATTTAACTGGTACTAGATTTAGACTTTTGTACAGAGACAGGCCATCTCAGAAATCCCCATTTTTACCCTATAAAGGCTTTTTCAGGCATATCTTGGCTCAAGACATTAGCATATAAAAGGGCCCTAGGTGAGGTGCTGGGAGAAATTACCTGAGGGCACTTGACTCTCCCTGCTTCCCATAATAGTGGGAGGGAGGTCTGAGTTTCAGGGGTATAAAACTAGCCTGCTTCCTCTCTCGCTCTCTTTTTTGGGTTCTCTCTTTGTGAGCTCGCACCCTTCTTGGGAGTCTTGTCTTTGTCTCCTCTTTACAGGGCCTTAAACACGTGGTGGCCGCCAGTTTGGCCTACACATGGCTGGGTTTCTAGCCAGGAATCCTAAGCACCGGATTTTTCTTATTGCTGATTTGTATCCTGAACCTGTGATAAGTAAAGCCTTTTTAGAACTGCATCGGATTCCTGAGTCTTCATCCATTCCCCTCCGGCTTTGGAGGTAGAAGGGAACTTCGCTTCCCGGCACTGTTGGGGACCCCAGCGGCATCCCCGACACATAGCCAGCTGATTCCAGACTCTAGATCCAACTAAGGTTCAAAATCCATCAGAATAATTCACTTTGGCATTACCTTTAGAATCAGAGACACATAATTTTGCCCAGAGGTGCACTGGAATGTCTTTGTGAACTAGAAGAACTGATTACATTATGGTTGATCCAACATGGCCAAGTACTCTTGGAATACTTATATGTCTGTCCCTCATGGGAACCTATGGAAGTAGGAAGAATATTGAACTGGAGCAAGCAAGATTCATAATAGGAATATTTATGCTATATAAAATCATAAAATCAGTCCAATTTTGCCCAAGCTACCATTGTGTCTGCTCTGGAGATTCCCTAAGGCAGAGAGGAGCCCTTAACATAAGCTAAATGTAGCAGTAGCCAGAAGTTCAAGAGGGCATGTTACCCAGCAATCATCATAATATAGTCAAATATCATAGCGCCCCTTAACAAAAAAAACTACACAAAAATATTAGAAAAGAGTTTTGAACAATGGTTAAAATATTTTATACTAATTAGGATTGATAATCTATTAATTCCTAAAATGTATAAAGCATACATCATTTATAAATGCACATTTGTCATAACAGACTGCCTTCTAGGTCATTGAAAAATAAGCCAGATATTTTAACGGACTAAATTCAGAATAAACATCCTCTCTGACAAATATAATATTAAACTAGCAACAAATAGCAACAGGTGAAATAGGAAAAAAAGAAACTTAGCAATTTAATCACATATTCTAAAGAATCCATATTTTGATGAGAAAAATTACAAGGAAAATTAGAAATATTTCAAATTGTGTATAATGAAAATGAAACATAAAATATGCAGGATACTTTTCAGTTATTAGAGGGAACTTCACAGCAGTAAATATTAGAAAAAATAGCTTTGGAATCAATTATGTGCATTAAGAAGTTCTGCGATCCAATAGATAATACAGGGGTTAGGGCAACTGCCTTATATCCCTCAGACCTCTGTTCAAAGATCTTATCTCATGAAGTTCCCCAAACATGACCAGAAATCACTCCTGAGCACAATCAGAATAGGCTGATTATGGATTATAGATCTATAAACACTCCCCCTGCATATTACCACCAACACTACCACCATCATCGTAACAGCAAGAAAGAAGCTAGAAAAAAAGAGCAAAATTCATTAGAGGGAAAGAAAGCAAAAGGGGAAAATGTTGAAGAATATAATAGAATTAATAAAATTGAAAATACAATATCAAGAGAAATTAACTATGTCAAAAGTTGATTCTTAAAAAAAGATGACTATAATTGTAAACTCCTACCTAAACATAGAAAAATAAGAAGACATTACCAATATCTGGAATGAAAAAATGTTGCATTTGTGGATCTGCTTACTGGCTTCGTAGTTATGCTAGTTTTGTGAATATTTGCAGAGGTACACATAACATGTGTTCTTTCCTACTTGTCTTCCTGTTATTCATTGATTTGCTCTAGCAGGCACCAGTAACATCTCCATACGTTCTGTCCTATGCTAGTGTAGCCCAAGGGCATCTGTTCACTCCAGAAACATGAAGAGCCTCAGACCATTTGTTCAGGTCATGGGAATGAGGTCTATAATTGTTACTGGTTTTTGGCACATCAAATAAATCATTGGTAGCTTGCCAGACTCTGCCATGAAATTTTAAAGAGCACTTTGTTTATTAAGAATTAAAAGTTCTGAGAACATAAAGTCTGTCTATAAATTTTTAATTACGTTCAAAGTTGTGAGACAAGAAATCAGACAAAACTTCAATGATCTTGGCCTATCATAAAAAAAATCATTGGTAATATAAAGCAAGCACTAGTTTTTCATAGTTTTGAAAATTGTAAGTCTAATATTTCTATGGAGCCTGAATGGTTCGATTCCAATAAAAACTGTTCCTGGTTCCTAGACTTTGGAGTTCTTCCTAAACTCATGACCTTCCCGACTGGGGTTTGAGGATTAGGAGAGCATGAGGGTTGCGGGATTGGGAAAGGAAAGAGGTATTTCTTCCTATAAGGTCATCAGTCCCCCAGGATAAGAAACACTGTCTTTGTGACTTTAGTTTTAATCCTTTGTTTAATAGTTTTAATCTCCTACCTCTGAAAATAGTTTAATAGGCATGAGGACTTCAATATATGAATTCTGATGAAAATTCAAGTTAGTAAAAGAAATAGAAGAAGAGAAAGATGAAATAAAGATTAAATTTTCAGAAATCACATTCTAATATGCTATAAAGATTATTAGGGATTGTTTGGGAGAGTTAACAGTTGTTGAAGGGAAAATAATCTAGATTGGGAAAAAAGGAGAAACTGGGCCATGACATTGTCTTCACAAAGACCTCAGATGATCTCACAGGAATTCTGGAACTGAGTAGTCCCTCAGAGTAGTCCCAAGTTAGTACAAGAGGATAGAACCTTAATAATCCAGTTACCATGCAAAGACCACTGTAGAGATGGGTAAGTGGGCATGATTTGGGGCAAACAGAATCTCATCAGCCGAAAAAAAAAATGCTGGAGAGATGATGTCTGACAACTTCCTGTGGCCGCGTGTGTCCTGTAGTTTCAATGGAGAAATAAGGATAAGTCAACACTCTACAGAGCAGTCCCTAGAGGTTAACACCATTCCCTTCCATTGGTGACAAGTCCTCATCTTAGCAAGCTTAAAAACCCCCATGCAACAAAGTTGTTCTGACCAAAGGAATCAGCTCAACTTGAGGTGAAAAAGATTGATGTATGCAATCTTCACACCAATGAATTAATTTGCAATGAACTACATATCTGTCAAGGTATAAAACTCATGAGTTGCCAGCCTATAATCAGAAAATTCTTGCTTAGCATGGGAATAGAAGCAGCGTAATCAGTCATGTAATTTGAATGTTTAATGACATCAGGCCCTGATAATCACAGAATGAATTAGAGGCAGATTTGTGCCAGGTCTTTAATATAATAAAAGAATCATGTTCACCATATAATGGAGCTGTTAAATTTATTTCTCTTATATCTTAGACTTTAATACTTCCTCCTCCTTGTCTATAGTAATTAAAGTAAAAATACTCTAAAACCTGACTTGGTGGACCATTCAACAATCTACTTCCCTAAACAAATCAAACTGGATGATGAAACCAGCTATGCAGAAATAAATGAATCATTTTCACCTCTGGTATACCAGGAAGCCCTTGCTGCTAAATTTGTGAATATTTCAGCTCATTGTGTTCTTTTATGCTTGACTGCTAAAATCTAAAGCATCACTATTTATTTGATAGCAAGCGCAAAAATGAAGCCAGAATTCGATTATGTAATTAGAAATAATAAGCAGTCTTTCCAAATGGCAGAAAGGAAGAATGGTGCATCACACAATACGGCATAAGAATATCCAGAAAGAACATAAATAGTGAATTTATTTAGAGTATACTTAGGGACTGAGTACTTAGGGACGGGCCTTTTTGCTTCTTCATTTGGGTAGGACTACTCTCGGATGAGATCCTCTCTCTTTGGTGGGAGACTTAGGCTCCTTTGCATGGTCTAAGTTAGGACCTACAGACATGGGGCAGAGCTGCTACTGGCTCTTCCTGTGCCCAGCCACTCACGAGGCGCCCAGGAGGGATGGCAGGTTCTAGCCCTGGCCCGCCACTCCAGCAGAGCCTTGCAACAAGCCAGACAACCCCCCACTCCACGAGGGCCTCCATTTTACACATCCGACTTCTCCCTCTTCAGAACTCCACCCAGCAGACCAGCCTATCACAGCCCGGCTCATCGAGTTCCACCCTGCAGCAGTCTTTTTTTAAATCCATCTCAGGTATGGCGGTCCAGAGACTCACAGACATGGGGCAGAGCTGCTACTGGCTCTCCCTGTGCCCAGCCACTCACGAGGCACCCAGGAGGGATGGTGGTTTCTAACCCTGGCCCACCACCCCAGCAGAGCCTCGCAACAGGCCAGACGACCCCCCCACTACTTGAGGGCCTCCATTTTCACATCCGGATTTCCCCCTCATCAGAACTCCTGCCAGCAGACCAGCCTATCATAGCCGGTTCATCAATAAATGCTGGACTTAGAGATGACTACAAGAGTATGTTACCTGCACAGCAGAGCCTGGCAAGCTACCTGTGTTGTATTTGGTATGCCAAATACCAGTAACAATTATAGACCTCATTCCGGAATGGATTGAGGTTCTTTATGTTCCTGGAGAAAGCAGATGCCCTTGGGCTCTACTAGCATGAAACAGGATGTATGGAGATGTTACTGGGGCCTGCTCGAGCAAATCGATGATGACCGGGAAGACAGTGATACTTAGGGACAAAATGAATACATAATTTTGAAGAGGATAAGAAAGCCCAAGCCTAATTATGGACCTGATTCTCATGTCCTGAAGGAATGGTTTGAGGCTCTTCCTGTTCCTGGAGCAAACAGATGCCCTTGGGCTACACTTGCTTGCTTCAGGACGCATGGAGATGTTACTGGTGCCCGCTCAAGCAAATCAATGAAAAACGGGAAGACAAGTGATACAAGTGATACAAGTGATGTGAAAGTATTTTTATTTGAAAAATCATTCCTTTCTTCCTGTCCCTCAAGGTGTTGCAGGTGTGGCTGCAGTGCCCAGCTGCATTGGCAGGTGGCAGTCAGGAGACAGGCTTGTCTATAGGCAGTTACATTCAGGGTTCTGTCCTGTGGGCCCTGGATGGTTGATGACCTGACATAGAAAAAGACTGGGTCTCCTGGAATAAACCCAGAGCCATGACAGAGCCTGGCAAGCTACCCATGGTATATTGTATATGCCAACAACAATAACAATATTGGACCTCATGACCAACGAATGGAGATGTTACTGATGACCGCTCGAGCAAATTGATGAACAACGGAAAGACAAGTGACAAGTGACATTCTTTTCTTATAAATCCAGGACTTATTTTTAAATGATTTTATCACTCACAACAAATGGGTAAATTTTATGGAAGCAAAATAAGCTTACAATGTACATATATAATGTTGTGCATAAACAAAACTAAAATCTGATAAATTGATTCCATGAAGATATAAATTGAATTAGTAGTTATTTTTGGTGGGGAATATTGACAGAGTGTGAAGTATCCATCTATGGGTAGGAAACACCCTATATTTTTATATGGGTGGTAGTTATTAAGTGAAAGTATTTATCAAATTACCAACTTGAAATTCTTAGATTTCCATTGCTTGTGTTTTAAAGGAAGTAAGCTTCTAAAAAGATATTTATTCTTGTGTGCCATGCTCTCTGTAATTTACTCATATAAAGGGAATAACAAGCACTATGTAATAGCATATAGCAAATGTTTATATTTGTTTCAGAACAGTCACAATCTTAGTATCAGAATTCCTTGAATTATTCCTCATATAATTGTTATATGTTAATTTGTACTATGCAGTATCATTTTTCATATGTAATCCTTTGGAAACATCATAGTCATCTCCTATTTGCACACAAAAAAGAAATATGAGACTTAAAACTGTTTATTGAGGTCACTGATTTTGTAAATAGAATAAGAGAGATTTAAAGCCAAACTAGAACTTTGCACTTGCTGTTCTCTGATGTGACGTATTCTACTTTTCTGGACTCCATGGTCATATCACTGATTCCATTTCCTACAAAATGGGGGTGCCTCCAAATGTAAAATAAAACCAGGCTACATTCTCTCACTTAAATTACTCTTCAACCTTCTCCTTTATAAATCAAAGTACTTGTCTAATAAAATAACAAGAATGAATAGTATTATTAGTATCCCATGTAATGGGACTTGAGGGAGGCCACAAAATGTCACCATCCTTTGCTAGTCTTTTCTTATTATAGCATCCTAAAACAACATAAAGATCACTCTTTTGTACCAGACTTAGAAGAAATCTCACACTCCAGGAGAAAATATTTGGAGCAGTTATGGGTAGGAAACACCCTATATTTAAAGGATTGAGAACACATAGTCATAGATATATAAAAACATATTCTGCAGCCCTTATCAACAAATAAATGAAAATTAAAACAATAAGATAACTCACACCAGTGAGTTTGGCACACATTACAAAGCACAGAAGTAACCAGTGTTAGTAGGGGATAAAGGACCTCCCATTTACTGCTGGCGGGAATGTTGACTAGTTCACCCTTCCTTGAAAATTGAATAATTATACTTCTCAATAATCTAGGAATTGAACTTCTAAATAAAATAATTATAATTAAGCTTCTATATTAAATAATTATAATTAAGTTTCTATATAAAATTACCCAGAAATCCCACCCCTTGGCATTTACCACAAGAGTTCAAAAACTATTCAGAAAGTGTAAGTGCACTTCTATGTTCATTGTGGTGCTATTTCCAATAGCCAAGATCTGGAAATAGCCCATGCTCCAAAAAACAAATGATTAAATAAAGAAACTATGGTATATATACACAATGAAATATTACTTAAAAAAACTAAAATAATGCATTTTGCTGCAACATGAACAGATCTGGAGAGTATCATGCTGAGTGAAGCTAGTCAGAAGAGGACGGCCAGATAGAATGATCTCTCTCATGAGCAGGATACGAAGAAACATAGTAGAGGAATAGCAAATTCCCAAGAGCAACAGAAACTGGCGACTGGTTTTCAGTAGGAAGCTTGAGGCAGGAGTGTAGGAGATCTGGGGGGGTGACTATGGGACAATCGTAGAGTGAAATGGACACTCTGGTGGAAGGTGCAGTGCTGAAATGTTTTATGTATGAAATCCTACTGATGACAGTTTTGTAAACCACAGAGCTAAATGTTTTAAATAGTTTCTTTTCTTTTTGAAATAAAGGCTTTTGGCATAATAGCACTCTTTGCAAAAAAAAAATTGGACTTCCAACCATTGCACCGTGTTGACTCACTCACTGGCCCTGTGCTTCAGATTCATGCACTAAATTCCCAAGGAAATTCAAATCAAGCTGCTAAAATTCAAGGACACACTGGTCTTCTGACTGAAACTCTGGGGCACCTTCAGGCTTGGGGACAGGCCAAGTCCCCGCACTGCTGAAGTCCACTCCCCAAGACTGTTGCCACACCAATAGCCCAATTCCACAGCTTCACTAAGAATCTCACTAAGAGACTCATACGGTCTCCTGAGCACCGCCAGGAGTAATTCTTAGTGCTGAACCAGGAGTATAAATGCTTGAGTTTTGAGGTGACTACAAGATTATCCCACCCGCATGGCAGAGCCTTGCAAGCTACCCGTGTATTATTTGACATGCCAAATACCAGTAACAATTATAGACCTCATTCCTATGACTTGATGGAATGGTTTGAGGCTCTTTATGTTTCTGGAGCAGGAGATGCCCTTTGGTTATCTTGCATGTGACAGGACATAATGAGATGTTACTGGTGCCCGCTTGAGTAAATCGATGATCTACAGGAAGTCAAGTGATCAAGTGATCAAGTGATCACTAAGAATCTCTGCAGCTATAACCCAATTCTACAGATCCTAAAATTTCTGTGCTACACAGTCACATATGTGGCTATGTGATACCTCCAAATTTCACAGTACCAAAATTCCAGTAGGAGCACACCAAATATTATGGGAAAGTGAAGTAGATACCATGAAACTCAGCAAGCAAAAAATCATAACATGGCTACTTCAACTAGCAATTAACCTCAGACAGAAACTTAACAAATCCATTTTCAGACGTAATAATTTTCACATATTGTCTCTTACTACGGCATTTTTAATAACTCCTTTAGTCATTTGTTTTAAAAAAGAAATATTAAAATAAATTATTTGTATCCAACATGGGGCAGGCTTGGGGGCTGTTAGAAAAATGAGTATAATGGTTGAAAGAGGGTCACTCAGGTGGTAAGATTATTGTTGGAAAACAAAACCCCAAAACAACTGCATTATGAAGCACTTTGCAAACCATGGTGTTTAAATAAAATATTTTTTTAAAATGACCACACCCCGCAGTAGTCAGGACTTCTGAGCTCAGGGATCATTCATTCCTGGAGAGCTTGGAGGACCATATGGGGCACCAGGGATCAAATTTCAGCCAGCTGTATGCAAGATAAATGTTCTACCCATGGTACTAATATTGTGGCCCTCCTTATCAAAATGTAAATAGTACTAATGTATCTGAATATGAGGAAAAAGAAATTTGATAAAAGAAATCTCTATAGACTTGCCTTTTGGATTGACTTAATTTTGGTCATCCTTTCCCTAATTATCTAGCAATACAATAAAATAGTTCTGGTGGTGCAGATAGAGATAGTACCTTCCATTTTCATGTACCATTACTTCAGTTGTGAAAAAGGTTTTAGAGTGATCTTAATATTTCTTTACCACATTTAGTTGACAAATGATTATTATGCCTTGACCTATGCTTAATGCTTGTGAATCCACAGGAAGTAAGCATAGTAAAACACCCTGTCTTTTTAAGAAGTTATGTTGTAGGAGGGGAAAGAGTGATTTAGTAATCAAAAAATTTCCAATTGCAAAATAGCATCATGAAAGTCACAAAAAAATTTTTATTTTATATTTTTATTATAACACCATCAGATAGACATTTACAAAACTGTTCATGGTTGAGTTTTAGTCATACAATGTTGCAAAAACCCATCCCTCCACCAGTGCACATTTCCCACCACCACCATTCCTAGGTTCTCTCCCCCCTCCCTCAGCCTGCCTCTATAGCAGCATTATTTCTCTTTCTCCTCTTCCTTCTCCTCTTCCTCCTCCTCCTCCTCTTCTTCTTCTTCCTCCTCCTTTCTTCTTCTTCTTCTTCTTCTTCTTCTTCTTCTTCTTCTTCACATTTCTGTAAATTGATTTTAAATGCCCATAGTCTGTTATAATACAATTTATAACAGGAGGTAGTGAGGACAGTGTGTTTGGGTAAAATAAATCTGACAGAGAAATTGAAGGGAAGAAAAAGTTATGTCAACAAAAAAGAGAACAAGGATAGATGAAAATTCCAGAGGCAAAAGATGACACAGGTAATAGAAAGCAATCATGCCTGTGCGGAGGTTATGTAGTTCCAGGAGGAGAAAACCCACTTTCACAGGCACTAGAGAGAGGGAGAAATGTCCAGACAATAGGCCTCCAGAAGCTTGGACATTGCACTCATATATGGAAGAGGGGGAAAGCAATACTTACTTTGACTTGAGAGCTCATAAAGTAAGGGGCCATGTTTGACATTATTGCTACTAACATAAACTATCTGGATCCTTCACTGGCTTTTCAACCAGTAGCTTGTTTGATGTCCTATAAAGATTTGTTGTCAGTAAAATACTGATCTGGGCAATTTTCACTTGGGATTTCTCATGAAATTGCAATCAGATATACAGAAGTTGCCATCATATTAGGCCTTCCCCAAGCCAACCATCCATCACATGGATGGTATTTGATGCCAGCTGACAGTTGGGGCTGAGCTGTACTGTCACCAAAGCACCTGCACAAGTCCTGTGCAGAGTGTTCAAACTTTATGCATAGCAGCTGGTGTACCCTAGAATTCTTAGTATCTCTGCATATAGAGCAATAAAACCCAATTGTCCATAAGCAGGAAATGGCCCTGATAGAATAAAAGAGGGAGGAGGAGTATGAATGAGGATAAATGCGATCCAACAAGCAATGCAAGATAAAGCAGTTGCTAACTGGGTGCATTTTCTAAAAAATACACAAGATAATCCACCCTCTCCAACTTGTCAAGTTACCTAACCTAGGAAGCACAAGATTAATATTCATATTGAGAGAAAAACTAGATAGCAAGGCTTTCTTGTTTGACTAGAAATACTTTAACACAACAATAAAATTTTACTTTGTCAATATTATGTGGCATGTAGGGTCATTAGGAACAGTTGCTAAAACTCTTTGCATATTCAGATTAAAATAAAACTGCTGAACAAAAGCTATATTGTACATAATCCTGAGCTTGAATATCTTGGGGGAGTTTATGGGAATATATTTTAGTGACATTCTCTGAGACTATATCCATATCCACTGCTTGTTGGAGACAGAAATTTTTATGAGCTAACTTATGTGACTGAGTTATGTGTATTTTTAAAGAATAATTCCATGTTTTCAATGATACTGAAACACATCTGAAAACTATATTTATCTACTGAAAAACAGAAACTTGTCAGAAATTGAGCAAATGATTCAAAAATTTTATTTTTTAAAACACTATTTCTGGACATGGTGTCAAAAATATCTGTGGAAACCAAAGGCAGAGTCAACTTTGGTGAACTAATGACTCACAGTTTCACACGATCCCTGACCTCAGTCCACAGCCCAAAAAAGTTGGAAAATCTTCACATGAAAATGTTTTGACTGCATGGAAACAGCAATTTTAAAATAGAAATTTCAAAACAGACAACAAAGACCCATACACAAGCGGCCTTACCTATCCAGAGGCACACAGAGCCAATGTCCTCTCCGACACATGAGAATTATATAATTTTTCTACCCCTTGACTTCTTGTGTTGGATTTTCCCCTCAACCTGAATTTTCCATCTAGAATCTTCTCTACACAAGGCAGAAATTCATCAGACAGATGCCTGAGGATTTCTGAAACTACAAGTGTTTTGACAAAAATGTACCAAAAGAGGCCATCCTAGAATGAACCTCAAAGAAAGCAATGCACTCATAAAATGGCAATCTTTTCCCAGCCTGTCTGAAATAGACAGATCACAGCCAAATGTACCCACAACTATAAGAAAAGTGAGAAACTCAGAAATACTTTTTATACTTCAGAAATATTTTTTATACTTTATTTTCATCTCAATGATGATATTTACATGTTTTATTACACATGAAATCCATTTAAAACTGTACTAACTGGGGCTGAAGCTTTGATACATATACAAGCCCTTGCCTTGTATATGGCCTACCCAATTCCAACATTAAGCCCCACTAGGAGTGAAACCTGATCGCAAGCTGTATACCAATCTTAGGCCAGAACCTGAGACTTTTTCATCTCCTTTCTTGTTCTGATCTTAAACAAACCATCTGTGTTCCTGTTTCTTATCATGATATTTATTGGATTCTTCTGATGTTTCTCAATTCTAAAACTATATTACAATGAAAAGGAAAAACAAATGGTAATCTGGTTTTTGGTTTTTTTTTTTTGCTTGTTTGTTTTGGTTTTAGTATTAATTTTTATGCTTAAGAAGTTACATGCTAATCTGGAGAGAGAGTTCAAAGGATTGGAAGACCTGCGTTGTATGCAGAAGCTCCCTGTCTGTTACCTGACTCTGTGTGGTCGCTTGCACATCAACAGTATAATCCCAAAGGAAAGGAAAAATGCAAGACCACGGGCAATACACTGGCACCAAATAACATCCATCTCATTAAAGACTGTTGGGCTTGTTTCTTTCCCATCCCATCTCTGTAAATAAGATCAGTGAACTTCAGAAATTCAGTGTAGATAAGAATGGATCATACAAGTTAAAGTGAAAGGTTTTCAAACATTAATTATTTATTGTCTTCCTTAATTAACAAGTGAGTTTTGTTTTAGCAAACTCGTTTGCCAAGGCATCGAAAATCAGATGGGCTGGACATGTAATGCAATTTGGAGACGACTGCTGGACTAAAGCCGTTACCGACTGGATCCCACAGGATGTCAAAAGATCACATGGCCGCCCACCTACAAGATGGTCAGGCTTCCTTGTCAAGACCCTGAAGGAACGGTTTGAGGCTCTTCATATTCCTGAATCTACCAGATGCCATTGGGCTACATTGGCACGTGATAGGGTCCAATGGAAATGTTACTGGCGTCCGCTCGAGCAAATCGATGAATAACGGGATTCAAGTGATCAAGTGATCAATAATTTGGGGGCTGGAAAGTTCAATGGGCTGAATGAAAACTCTACACTCTGGAGGCCTAGGTCCCACCCCAGTACCCTGAGCACCTCCAACATGATACTCCTACCAGAATCAGAAGTGGTCCTGGAGCACTACGAGATAACATGAAACAAAACAATCAAAGTAATTTTCATGTATTTAAACATATTTTTGTTTGGGGAACCACACCTGGCAGTGCTCAAGTGTTATTTCTGTCTCTGCACTCAGGAATCATTTCTTGTGGGCTCTGAGAACCATATGTAGGGCCAAGAATTTAACCCAGGTCAACCACAATGCAATCTCCCTAACCACTGTACTATTTCTGCTGCTCCACATTTCAAGACATTTTAATTAACAACTATCATATTTTCAATATTTTTCAATGAAGAATTTTCACATTGATGTTCAGATTTTGTTATTTGTTTTATTCTTTAACTGACAAGTTAGGTTCAAGCTTTTCTGTATGCTGGTTGCTGTTGTACACAGAGACAAAACATAAGTTGACAGTTGATCAGAAATGCAACTTAATAGATGGAGTCGGGGTCGCCCTTTCCCCCTCCATTTTGTTGAGCCTGGTGGCCCCACCCAGGAGCTGCCCGGGGGGGCCAGCATGCAGAGCCTCACAAGTGGCTGGGGAGGCTGGAACTCGGCTCGCGCCAGGCCCAGCTGACTATGGAGCCCCGAGGAGGGCAGATGGGTTTTGGGAGTGGGCCCATCGCCTCTGGGGGTCCCGGAAGCAGCCGGATGAGACTCGCCCATCACACTAGCCACCATTTTCGCTGTCCAGATGCTGGGAAACTGCCTCACGACCAGATTAACAGAGCAAAACCAGTTCGAGCCCAGGTCGCACGGCTGTAAGCGGCAGCGCGGTCCACTAAAATAGTGAAACAGTAATGTCTTTTAATGCACTGCATTCCACGAAGAGCAGGAAAGTTTGGTGGGAAGGAGATATAAAGAGGAAAGAAATGACATACAGAACCCGCCAAGTGGTTGAGGTGCGGGAGGGGGAGGGAGTTGGGGACATTGGTGATTTGAGATGGGTTTGGGTGGAGGGATGTGTCTTGGAACACTGTAGAACCAAAACTCTACATGAGCATCTTTCAATTGTATGTCTAAAATGGTGTAATAATATTTGGGGGAAATAAAAAAAAATAAATGCAACTTAATAATAAAAGAATTCAGCTTCCTCCTCCTAAGTGTTCTTTTCTTGTTGTTTTGTTCTTTATTATTTTATTTTTGGTTCCACTTGAAGTTGTAATTATGACCATCTAGAATCTTCTTCTGTCTTTCATTATTAATCATTTTGTGTTGGATCTATATGTGACATTTTTCTCCATTATTTGAAAAGCTTGATTGATCTTCATGGGAAGGTGTATTTTCCAGATTAGAGTTTAATGAGAAAAGGACGTAAAGACCCTCAGGATCCCTAAGACTAGGGTCCCATAAAAAGCAGATGCCAGAAAAGCTGGCAATTGCAAGAGATGCCCAGTGTATAAGAAAAAAATCTTTGAAAAATTGATAGGTGTATTTTTGTTTGGGGTGTACCCATTTTGCTGTTCAGAGAGTAATCCATTATGAGCGTTTTAGAGGTCACTCCTAGCAGTGTCTTGGGATAGTGCAGTACCAGAAGTGAAACCCAGACTTCCTACATGCATGTGCTCCATCCTAGTAAATTATCTTAATTGCCTAACATTTGAGATTCTTTTTGACTTTTGGATTACACCTGAAGGCATTTTATTAATTATGGCTCTGTGCCCAGGTAACACTTCCCAAGGTCCTCAAGAAACTATATATGAAGATAGGGGTAGAAACTGGGGTGGCTATGTGCAAGGGAAACACTTTATCCCCTGTACTCTCTCTCAGATACAAATTTGAGATCTCATAAGATTGTATATAAAATCTCCAGAGCTACAACTAAAGATGAATAGATCAAGGAATTGTGGTATATACACACAATGGAATACTATGCAGCTCTAAAAAAGAACATAATCATGGAATTTTCTTTGACATGATTGGAATAGGATAACATGCTGAATGAAGTCAATCATAAGAAAAGGGATAGATACAGGATTATATCTCTCACTTGTGGGATTTAAGTTACACATCACTGTGGCAACAAAAGATCAAAGGCAAAACATTGGGAGAACTCATCCACATAACTGAGTTGGTGTGTGTGTGTGTGTGTGTGTGAAAGGATGGGATATTGGGGTCTTTTGGTGAGAAAGGTGAGTGTACTGCTTCTGAGTGTAGTGATGGAATTATGTACAAAGGACAATATCACTAACAATATTGTATATCACAGGACACTCAATTAAAAATTTATGTGAATGTACAGGACAGTAACTGGTGCACATAAATATTCAATAATTTATATTTCCATTAAATATTAATAATAAAATCTCCAGGGATAATAGATCAGAATGTCTCAGGTTATTTAAGGTATTAATTTAAATGAATTTTGAATGGCTTACGTAAACCTGAATTAATTTTCATTAACTCCAAGTCTGATTGTGGAAACAGCCTAAGGATGCAAAATATTCAAGCAACAATAGTTAGTCAATTAGTTATTCATTTCTAAAAGAAATATATTTAAACAGCAATTTTTCTTTCAAGATCTGACACTACAACTAATGACTCATTGTTGCAGTAAATATCCATTTCACCAAAATTACATTTCTTGCTTGATTTCTATGTTATTTTAAGTATAGATCTATATAAATTTGAAGCCATATATCTTATAATACTGTCACCTACTTAGTTCAAATTTTATAAGCAAAATATTAAGCAGAAATGGAAAGCTTCAGTGTTAAATAAGAATAACCATGAATTATTGTTTTGTTCTGGACATCACGAAAACAATCCCAGATTTCTTGAGAATTCAACTTGAGGATTTGACCTTGAAAACTAAACAATAATTCTGATAATACTGTTGGCATCAGGGAGGAATAGTTGAATGAAACTTTGTTTCCAAAGCACCACCAGATGGCAGGAGAGGAGAAAGAATTTCAGACTGGGAGATGAGCCGGCTTTCAACGCCAGAAGGCAACAATTTTAAAATAAATATTTGTCTGCTAAGCTGCCCGTTAAATATTTTCTCCTTTCCACCTGTTGTGATGAGTACAAGTATGTCATCTGCATTAAGTCAAGAGTTCTGGCCACTTCATGAGCATGTCTGGAGTGGAAACAGAGGACATCTCTTAAATGACAGCTGGTATATGGAAATACCCCTTCTTCTGCTTTGCTCACAGGGCCTCTGTGCTCTGTCTTCCAGCCATCAGCCTGCCGCCACTGTCGCTGGAAAGGGAGCAAGGCCATGGCCTGAATTCCCTAGGCTAGAGCTTCCTATTTATTATTTTAAAAATAAAAATAAATAAATACTATTTAAAATTCAAGAGCATATCATTTTAAAGTGAACTAATGGTGCCGTGTCTTTTGACTATTTGTCTAACTTATCTTCCTTTTAGACAATCTTATTGCTGAGTTGCCAAGCTATGTATACATGAATGGCCCCACTAAAGGAGGGCCATGCCCACCCATCTGCAAGGACACTTTCCAAGTAACTCCCCTCAGTCACCTGTCCTGAGAACTCAGATCCTAGATTGTAGTGACCCAGTGGGTATCTGAAAGGATTTATTGTCTCACATCTCAAATCCTTTATAACTTTTCTGGGAAGTTTCTTTAAAAGTCACAGGTCTCTGTATATTTGTGTATGAGAGATTAAATACACCGTGTTACATTGACTCACAAACTAACTCTCTGGGTTACAACTGTCTTTACCCCTTACTTATCTGTATAACTTAAAGCAAATGACTTATCTCATGTTGGGGATAATTTTTTGGCACGTCAAATGACCATTTTGATCATTCAACCTGGTGGGAAGAGGCATTAACACGTGTTAAGCACCTTGGGAGTTTTACCTTATAACACAGTGAGAACTTTATAAAAGAGCTTAACTCAGGCCGGAGACATAGTTCAGAGGTTAAAGCACTTGCTTCACATCCTGCCTGTCCTGATTGAAATCTCAGATACCACACATGTTCCTCACCCAACTTCTGGAGTTGAGAATAGCACATGAGCACTTCTCACTGTGGCCCTAAAAACAAAACAGTTTAAAGCACAGTCATGAATTCTAATTCATTGTTTTAAATAATTTGATTTGGAAATGTTTTGTTTTGTTTAGAGGACACACTTATTAGTGCTCAGGGGCTATTCCCTTCTCAGTGTGAGCAGGATGGGTGTGCTCACTCTAAGTTGTGCAAAAACAATTTCAGTTTTTTAGTCTTCTATATTCTTTGTTTGTATGTTTTGGAAAGGCTCAACCAGTTTCACAATAGATTACAGAACCATAGGCCCTGTTTGCTCTGTATGGGTTGTTGTGACATTTAAATGAGATAATCCACATGAAATGTTTAAGCTGTGTTGACCCATAGGCAGCTTTGATAAGCGTTCACAGGAATAATTCATCATCTTGACAGCAGCACTTCCAAAGCTATCCAAAGGCATAAGAAAAAAATCAACTTGAACTGAGCTGTTGGCAGGCTAGGAAATAGTTCTCCACCAGGTTTCGCATGAGTTATTTGCAGTTTAGAACTTCTGATGGCAAGACCATTGTATAACTCTCATAAAATGGGTGTGGCACCAAGGCACCAATATTTGTAATGCTCCCAAGACATTTTTCACTATACAAAGTTGGCATCTCTGAATTAAGCAGAGGTAAGCATCCCACTATATGGAGCTCTGCAGACAAGAATTGTCTCCTTTGCAGAATAAGAATGACTTCCTTTAAACTAGTGGTGCTCAAAGTACTGTCCCCAACCCAGCAACACTGGCTTTCTTTGGGAACTTCTGAGAATAGCAGACTCCTGAGCCTCTTCTGAATCAGAAACCCTGGGGACCCACCCTTCTCAGTTCCAACAAACCTGGTATACACCACATTTTGAGAACTACTGTTTAAAGGAAAGTTGATCACTCCTGAAACATTATAATTGTTTAGAAACTTTATAATGATTTGAAATATGATAAGGTGATCAGTATTACAGGATTTAAAAAATACTGATATTGTTTCAGTCACATCACTAAAAAGATTCTGTTTCTTTAAACAATGAATGTGTTCTTAGTACCTTTACCTTCACATTAAGCCATGACTCGTGCAGAAAATACAGGAGGCCTAACACAGAGGAGGATGACACAGTGTCTCTCAGGACATAGAGGATAAATTCTCCAGTTGTTGTTGACTCTTTAAGAGTGATGAATGGAGTCATAATGTCTCCTCTCTACATACTCTTTTAATTCCATGATCTATAAATTCTCCTTCACAATTACCCTATTATCTTCATTGCTCTATTAACACAAGTACAATTAAAAACTGCAATTGACATGTATTCTTTCTCTGAAATTGCTCTCCTCAGACTTGTGATGTGTAACTCCCTTACTGTTCATGGGATTCCCTCTTCTCTCTTTTTTCTTCTCTATTGTCTCTAGAATTTCCTAAAGATTAAATAAAATAGTAAATAAAACATTTTACTTAAATAATGTAGTCTATTTACTATTTAAAAACTTTCCAAATTTCTCTTGGAAATTGGCTATAGTCTGAATACCAAACCTAATTTTAAAACATTTATTCTACATTCCAATCTTTCTCCAGATCCCCAATTGATTTTTTGGACTTCTAATATACTAGTACATTTGCCCCAAACTCCGACTCTCACCTCTGCCCTAACCTATCAACTCCACTTCATATCATCATATCAGTCAGGGACTCTCCAATATGGCTTCAAACCCAGACAACTAAAACTCTAGAAAGAAAACTGAGCAATATTTGACTCCCAGTTCAGGAAATTATAATTTCATAGATCTGTCAGCACTTTGAGAATGCAGAAGTCTGAGCACTTCCCAGGTGGTTCCAACACGGAGAGTCCTGTTGGAAGAAACTCTAGAATAGAGAAAAGGCCACCTGCCAAGATGGCTCTCTCACTGCTGTGGCCGCAGGCCTAGCTGCCTGGCACTTTGCTGCCCTCTGCTGGCCTCTCTCAGCTTCATCTCTAACTGGCTTGACCCCCGCAAAGGCTGCAAGACTAAAAAGGGATGAGAAATATAAGCTGTGAATAGCTGAGAAATTTGGTAAGCAAATCTTCTCTTTGTACCTCTTTTTGTCCTATTTTTTACCTGAAATATAATATAGACAGTAAATCAGACTATTTTCTCTAGCTATTTTCTGGGCAAACTTTCTTGTCTGAGAGATGACCTGGTGGGGTAGAAAAGGGAAAAAAGAGCTGACATCTCTCAAGGTCCCCCGACTGGCAGAGTCAGAGCAGAACTTTACAAGGTTTTGACATGTGACTAATCTATTATAGGACATAATGACCATAATTTTTAAATGCTTAAGTGTTCCCCTTTTTGTACTTAAGTCATGCTGTCTCTTTATCGAAACAATAATAAAAATATTTGCTAACTTAAAATTTTTTGCTATGTGTCAGCCACTGCTGTGGGTGGTTTATATATAGCAATTTTCTATGTCTATTTTAAAGATGAGACAACTCAAGGGAATAAATTAAGTTTTCAAGAAAACAGCAACTGTAAACGACTCTAGTAGCCAAATTGGATCTCCTTCCAAATTCATCTGTTGAAGTCCAATGTTATATTACCTCTGGAGAGCCAGAGAGATAGTATAGAGGTTAAGGTGCTTGCCCAGTTCAATTTCCAGCGCTATCTATAGTTTCCTGCATCCTGTCAAGAATGATCCCTCCATACAGAGTCAGGAGTAAGCCCCATGCGCAGCTAGGTATGCCCGGCCCAAAAAAAAAAAATAAAAGTACAGCTTATCTTGATATAAGGTCTTTAAAAGAGTAATTAAATTAAGATAATAATATTAAAGGCTGGAGCATTAGCTCAAGGAATCAAGGACACCAGGCACTCCATACTCCAAGGACTTGAGTTGGAACCCCGGCACACTACAAATGAGGTGGAGTGTGTGTAGCCTTCAAAGCCCCAGTCACTACTGATTGTGAATCTGTGTAGAACCTAGTGTTGATACAGCCAAGTATATCTGAATGTAGTCCTACCCCTCTGAGCATTATATGGGAGCCCTCGGCCCCTGAATTAAAATCAAGTCAGAATGACACAACATCCCTCTGGACTGGCATCCTTGTAAAAAGAGGAAATTTGTACAGAGAAATGAGTGGAGAGAAGATAATCAGGAGATCTGGAACAGATCTCTCTAAGGCCTTTAGAAGGAAACCATGCAACATGACAGTTTGATCGCACTGGTAACCACCAAAAAGACAAGAAAATAAATTTCTGTGGTTTAATTTACCTAGTCGGTGCGTCCTGGAAATGACAGCCCTAGAAAACATAAGTAGGATTCTAATCCAGGCCTGGCTAGTTTCAAATCTGCTGGCTTCAAATCTGCTCACACCACATGAATCCTTGAGACTATAAACTATTATTAGCTACAACTAATAACATGTTTATTCATGGTAATGCATCCTTATTCTCACACATTTACTGTCTGCATTTAAATAATCAACGGGTGTCTGGTTTGGGTGAAATTACTTTTATATAGTATTATATAATATAGCTTTATAGATATTTTTAAATGTTGGCATTTCAGTCCTTCTTTATGCTTCAGGCTTAATTCAATCTAAAATTGTTTTCCTGGCTTTTTCTAAGGAAGGTTATAAACACTCTCCATCTCTCACTTCTATTATCTGATATACTTTCCATGTTTATTCCTGTAGAAGTTGTTCTCTATTCATGAGAATTATAAATACCCACATATTTTTCATATTAAAAAAAATAGATAAGCGTGTTCTACTTAACTGTTTTCCAATAAACAACTAGATCATTCCAATAGCCTATTTAGCAAAACCCTGTGCTTAGCAAGCTTCCCAGAAAAAGATTTATCCATTTCTGCTAACCCAGACATTTGCCCTTTATTTCTTTTTATATACAAGCTCCTAGTTGATTTGTACTCCAAGATATCAAAAGGGAGGAAGGGAGCCAGCGCTGACCTCCCTTCAATCATCTGTTCCTTTCTGAAGGGATAGCAACCACATATTTTAGGCACCCACTTCCTTCCACTTGCTCCCTCTTGGGTACATTTATTTATTTTTCAGTTTATGTTAATGCCTTCTTGGCATTTTGAAGTCATCAGGCAGAATTTATAGATCAGATTCCTATTGCAACACCAGGATGAAATTACCAAGTACTTTCCTGGGCCTCTGCAGCCCACCTGAAGTTCTTCTGACTCAGAATTCGAGGCAGTCTCTGTGAATCACGTGGTGGGGATGGCCACAGGATTAACCTCACTCCTTCAGGGGTGAGAATAAGCAGCTACAGAGAGATTCTGCTTGCTGCAGCCAAGAAGGCCCTTAAGGCTTCCGAGTTGGGTCCCAGGGTTCCTTAGAAGACACAGACTGCACCCCTCATACTGGTGATTTAGAATGTTTGACTCTCAGAGAAGGAGGTTTAAAGTGCTCCATGTGGGTGTCATCAGTGCATAATTAAGCTTTTTAATTAGAAGAAATAGACAGTGATTCTGGGAGATTAAAAAAATTACTGAGAGAAATATATTAGGTAGCTTCCAAAAGTACCATGAAGACCAGGAGCTAAACTCAAATAAACAGGGATGGCAGATAGGGCTGTGCCACACAGCAGCATGACACGGGCTAGAGCTCATAGCATTTTTCTTTTCGTTAAAAATTGAATGCTATGGTAAGAAGCTTTTGCATGAAAATCTTATATTCTTTCGCCAGTTGTCACACACTTGTGTCTCTACCACTAGATTCAAATCCGAACCAAGCAAGTGTTACTGGCAAGTCAGGTGCATGCTGCCATGAATGCTGCCTGCTTGTTCCTCTGTCGGGGACACTGCCGGGGTCCCCAACAGTGCTGGGAAGCGAGTTCCCTTCTACCTCCAAAGCCAGTGGGGAATGGATGAAGACTCAGGAATCCGATGCAGGCATACAAATCAGCAATAGGAAAAATCCAGTACTTAAGATTCCCGGCTAGAACCCCAGCCACGTGTAGGCCAAGATGGCGGCCACAATGTGTTAAGGCCCTGTAAAAAGGAGACAAAGACAAGACTCCCAAGAAAAGTGAGAGTCCCAAAAGAGAGAGTCCAAAAGGAGAGCCCAAAAAGGGGGGAGAGAGAGAGAGAGAGAGAGAGAGAGAGAGAGAGAGAGGAAGCAGGCTGGTTTTATACCCCTTCAACCCAGACCTCCCACTGGGAGCTTCCTGCTTCCTTATGGGAAGCAGGAAGGGTCAAATGCCCTTAGGTAATTTCTCCCAGCATCTCACCTAGGCCCTTTTATATGCTAATGTTTTGAGCCAAGATCTGCCTGGAAATGCCTTTATAGGGTAGAGAAGGGGGTTTCTGAGATGGCATGTCTCTGTACCAAAGACTAATACTAATGCCAGTTAAATATTTCTCCAAGCCTTCACAAGAGTCTTGTCTACTTCACGGTAGTTTTGTATTTCAGTTGCCTTTGAGTTATCAGGGAGCCATGCTTGCTTGCCTGGAGGCAAACAGCATTTCTCTCTGGTCTAATTACTTAGAGATCCAACGTGGCCAGGCAAATATGCTGGTAAGATCTAGCTAGTCCCACGATGATTGTGGTAGCATGAGAGAATATTTATACCAGCCAGTACAGAATACATGGTCAGATAAACTGCCACATTTAGACTACCACCCCTATCTACGAAGTGACCTGCAGGAGGCAATCCAGGGCAGATGCAGAGGCTCTTAGAGGAGTCCTGCAACATCCCTCAAGCTTTAGATTTGTAGTAGAGTCTCTGCCTTCCTAAAATGGGCACTCTTCAAATGCAGATGTCCAGTTTGGGATGCTGAGTAGTAAAATTAAATTACTATTGTTGACTATAGTCTATGCTTTTTGTTTCTTTACTTGTTTTGGCTACATCTGACTGTTCTCAGGGTTCACTCCTGGTTCTGTGCTCAGTATTCACTTCTAGCAGGGCTAGGGGAAGCATATTTGGTATCAGGGACAGAAACTGGGACATTTTAATGCAAGATAAGTGCCATAGTCACTGTGCAACCTCCAACCATTAAAGTCTATTCTTTTAACTGTTCAATACTGTATTTCCACCACACCACCACCACCTCCAAGCTTGAAGAAATAGCTCTCAGGTGGTATAATACATTTACCCTTTATTTCTGCAAATGTACTTTCCCAATAGTCAAAAGGTTAAAATCTCATTATTTGGTTAACTTTGTCTGGTTTAGAGTCTCAAACATAAATTCTTCTTGTTCAGTCATGATCCTGTTTCTATCAATTCCTTTGGTCTCAGCTGAACTGTCAATCATTCTAGCATAGACTATTAAAGAACGGTAATAGACAAGGAAAGAAAAATGGGATAAATACACTAAATAACATCATTTTCAATCAGCATAAAGAAAAATATACTAATCATTGCAAGGAAAAGAGGATGAGCAGAGATTAAAGTGCTCACTTTTACAACTTGTTACTTGGCAACAGTATGTTTATGATTTCTTTTCACTGGTTCTCATACCAAATTAGTTTATTAGATTATTTAGTGAGATGGCCTTTATCTCCATTTCTATTTGTTTTTTGGCCACACCTGACTATGCTCAGGGCTTACTCCTGGCTCTGCACTCAGGGATCGCTCTTGGTGTGCTGGGGGGACCATGCTGAGGATTGAACCTGGGTTGAACAAGAGCAGACAAGTGCTCGACCTGCTGTACAATTGCTCTGACCTCCCCCCCTTTCTTCCATTTATAAGACTCTGACCATCACAGGTAAGACAGAATGTAAGACAATAACTCATTCCTGCCCCCAATGCTTCATGGCAGCCATGTTCTCCTTGATAGGTATCATCCACCATTAAAGTCAACATTGTAACCCACTCCCAATTGACCCACAGACACCTAAATTTAAAAAAATCTAATATAACCAGATAGCAGCATCATTTTAAAATTCAGTGCATCTATATAATTGTATAGAAGTACTCATTTCTATAATGCTAAATATCCAAACCAGCAGCTTGAGAGTCACAGAAAAGAATATGTTTCTCTCCAACTTATTTGTATCACTTGTCTTCGTGTTATTCATCAATTTGCTCAAGTGGGCACCAGTAACATCTCCATACGTCCTATCACAAGCAAGTGTAGTCCAAGGGCATCTGCTTGCTCCAGGAACACGAAGAGCCTCAAACCATTCCTTCAGGTCATGGGAATGAGGTCCATAATTGTTACTGGGTTTTGGCACAACAAATACAAATACAACACGGGTAGCTTATCAGGCTCTGCCGTGTAGGTGGTATACTCTCAGTAGATGACTCTCATATCGAGCATTTACTGATGAAACTCAACGGGAGAGATGAGCTTTTCTCTTGGGTGGAACTCTGAGGGAGCTGTGGAGTCTGGATGTTGAGAAGGACTGACCTCATGGTGTGGGGTTTCCTCTGGCTTTTTCTAGGCACACTAGGATATGAGCCATAGCTAGAACCTGCCTAGAACTGTATACAGTGTATAAATTATTTATTAGTGAAGATAGTGATTTGTTCACTCTTCCCTTTATTGTTAAAGCCAATCAGGGACGGCACATCAGATCCCTATCCAACGGGGGTCACAGGAAATGAGACAAAAAAAAACTGTTGAAGCTGTAGGGTCACCAAGGAAGACCTCAATGAGCACAGAAGACTGGCAATTTATTTCATACAATAGTGCTCCTGACTCTGTTCCCAACACATGAAATATTGTTTAAGTTGCTAGAGAGATTAAGAAAAGTTAGTAAGTGCACATAAATTCAGTGGGTATATTAAGAGCAGAGACAGAACATTTCTCACAGCCAATCAACAACCACTCTTAGAGAGTAAGGTATTCGTGTACATGTTGCTTTCTACATCTAGAAAACCCTAAATTATTTTATTCGATTCTTTCTTGAGTGCACTTTTTGCTGTTTATTTATATTCTAATACCAAAACTGTTGGTATTAGAATATAAATGAAACTGTTGGAAATAGAGATGCCTACAAATGAAACTGTTGGAAATAGAGATGCCTACAAGAGCCTACTGCACGGCAGAGCCTGGCAAGCTACCCGTGTTGTATTTGATATATATGCCAAATACCAGTAACGATTATAGACCTCATTTCGAATGGATTGAGGCTCTTTATGTTCCTGGAGCAAGCAGATGCCTTTGGCTCTACTAGCATGAGACAGGACATATGGAGATGTTACTGGGGCCCGCTCGAGCAAATCGATGATGAACGGGAAGACAGTGATACAGTGACAGTGATACTAAAACTGTTATTTTCCTGGGGACTATTCCCACCTTTGAGTTTTAGCTGGAGAGAAAATAATTTCCCATATCTTAACACTAAGTTCTCAAGCCTTGTAGTATGTTATAGATAAAAAAACATTTTTGCTTTCTCTGCATGGCAATCATACAAGACAGCATCTAAATCACATAATGCAGGATCTCTCAGCTCATGCCCGGATACAGTTTGCAATAAGCTATGTATCATTCTGCTAAGGGTATTTTATTTTCCTCTAAGAGGAATAGCACGCAGGACCTGACTAGTGAATCTTCTGAACATCAGTTTACTGCTTTTCATTGCCCTCTGTAAGTTATTTGGAATGTCAGAAATGTACATGGGCATTCATAAAGTCATGCATAATGTGTTAGAAGCATGGTGGGAGTAAAGGGAAATCTAAATTTGCAATTAGATGTTAACAATTTACGTTTTACTCCATGAAGAAAGGGCTCCCTAGTGGATAATAGAGTACATAAAATCAACGATGACAGACCTAAGACAACTTTGAAGCAAAACACTCTTTAGACTATGGAAGTAACATATCACAATAACAGTATCTAACCTCAAATCAAAGATGACTGGACCCTGGAGTTCTGAATGGGAAGAAGGTACTCAAAAAATTGACTTTCTTCTTGTTTTCCTCAAATTGAGATTTAGAAACATATTATCTGCACGGTGATTCAAAAAACAAACATGGATAATATACCATGTATCAAATAAGCCATTGCACAAAAAAAGGAGGCACAACAGGCACTTCTACTTCCCAGGTTACAAAAGACCAATCAGCAAGATTAAAATCCAGAGTTGACCAAGGAAACCCGAATCAATCTTGCGAGATCTATGAGTGTACAATATTAAAAAAAAAAAAGGAGCAACACCCAGTTATGTCCCATATGCCAGAAGGCATCTTTCAATTACAAGAAAGACTAACTAAAGCCGATCATGTTAGATTTTGTTAATCCTTTCTGTTCCCAAAGTGAAATCCATGATTAAGAAAAATAAATATGTCTGAATGTGAGAAATAAAAGGTTTAGTTTCATCCAATATTGCTTTCATGTTTACTAGGCAGCATGAGCTTCCGCCTATGTACCTAGAGATTGTTCCAGGTTCTCCTGGAACTTGACTTCCTTTTTTCTAAAGAAATGTTACTCAGAAAGACATGAGTTTTTTTCCATAAGCCAATGTTGCCTTTTCTTGCAAACTACACAGGCAAAGAGTTCATTGCTAAACCAATTTTGTTAGTTATTCAAGTGCTATTTTCAGAATGTTAAGTAAAAATTCCATTTTCTAGAGATGTATTTCTCTAAGGAGCTTTAGAGGAAATTATTGAATTATGTCAGTACATTGTGTTTTCCTGCATGTTTTTCTAGCCAGTCTCTCCATTAGTGAAATAAACTTGAAAGCCATGAAATATTTCAATGAGATAGCAGAATTTTAATATAGCTAATGAAACTAATTTCTTGACTCATCTATTTGCTTTTACCGAGGGCATTCAACCAAACAGGCTTTCATAAAAATTAATATGTTATCTTTCTTCTATTGAATCAACTCTGAGATATTAGCTAAAAACATTGAAAAGAAGTTCAGCGGATAGGGCATTTGCCTTGCCAACGTGGGCTCAGTCCCCAACACCCCATATGGTCCGAAAAACACTACAACCAGTGATCCCTGAGCACAGAGCCAGGAGTAAGCCTTGAGCACTGTCAGGCATAATCAAAAAGAAAAAAAGAAAAGGAAAGAAAACCTGAACAAACAATAAGAAACTCTATTTTACCTTTAACTGCTGCTGGACAAAGGAACAGGATTCACATCTCAAAAAAATTCTTCAAAAAAGTAGCAACCTAATTTAAAAACATGAAATTTGGGAGGGAGTATTTTCTATTTACTATTTTTTTCTTTTTCTGAGGTCACGCCCGGAAATTCTCAGGCATTACTCCTGCTCTGCACTCAGGAATTACTCCTCCTGGCCACACTCTAGGGACCATATGGGATGCTAGGAATTGAATCTGGATCAGCTGCATGCAAGACAAATGTCCTACTTGCTTTAGTCCTATATTTACCTTCTCAGCTCTGACTTGCTTTCAGTGAAAGTTCAAATTTATGACTTTTTTCATTGTTGCATGTTTATCTCTTATGTATACACACATATTGTCTATATGTATAGATGGATATCTATAATGTCAAGTTAATAATCTCCAATGTTATTTAGAATTTTACTTATTTGGGGGATAAGAGTATGCTATTTTTGATTAGGATAAACTAATGTGCAGGACTGTTTGTTTTAGAGGAATAAATACACATATTTTCAAAGTATATGTTACTACAACCACAACGACCACCAAAGTACCAATATTTTTCCAGTGCAGTACAGTCCCCACTCCCCACTTTGATCCTCCGATTTTGAATTTTATATTAAAAAAGAATATTGATGAAACCTCACAGGCTATAGAGATAAGGGCTGATGTTTTTGCCTTGCATGTGGCCATCCCTGGTTCAATCCTTAGCACTGCATATGACCCCCTGACCCCACCAAAAGTAGTCCCTGAATATCACTGTCTTCCCATTCATCATCGATTTGCTCGAGCAGGCACCAGTAGCATCTCCATGTGCCCTGGCTCATGCTAGTAGAGCCCAAGGGCACCTGCTTGCTCCAGGAACATAAAGAGCCTCAAACCATTCCATCAGGTCATGGGAATGAGGTCTATAATTGTTACTGGTATTTGGCATATCAAATACAACACAGGTAGCTTGCCAGGCTCTGCCGTGTGGGTGGCATACTCTTGTAGTCACCTCTAAATCCAGCATTTATCAGTCCCTGAATATAGGATTAGAAATAAGTCTTGGAACCAGAGTATTAGTATAGGGGGTAAAGGTGCTTGCTTGACACATGGCTAGTCTGAATCGGATCCCCAGCATCCCATAGGGTCCCCTGAGAACTGCCAGGATTAATTCCTGAGTGCAGAGCCAGAAGGTACCCCTGAGCATTGCTGGATGTGACCTTAAGAAAACAAAGAATTAGCGAGTACTACTGGGTGTGGCCCCAAAACAGCAATAAAAACTCTTCAGACTCTGTTTACCAAAACAATGGCCCTATATATTTTTCTTATTTAAACCTATCATATGTCTCATATTAATTTTGTAATTTTAATACTACAGGTGTCATTTATATCATAAATTCAAAATAAATCAATTGGTTACATGGGTAATGCCAGTTTTTCATTTATTTATTATTAAAACACAGTAATTTTCAAAGTACAACGTTTTTCATAATACAGTAGTTAGATTCATCATCCAACACCAGTCCCACCACCAGTGTGTTCCCATCACCAAAGACCTTCTTTTCCCACCCACCCTCTTTTTCTTACCTCTTAAATTGTCTTTCTACCCTCTCTCCACTGTCATAAACATAGGTTTGTCCTTTAGTTCGGGGGACACAGCCAGCAGCAGTACTTGGAGGACTTCTCCCACCTTAGCTCTGGCTCCTAATGATGCTCATGGGCCCATGGGGTTCTGAGATTCAAATCTGGCGCTCTGGCATACAAAGTATACACTCTATCCCTGTGAATCCTTTTCCATTCCTTCTCATAATTCTCTTACTCTCATGCTTTCTTTCACTCTGTCTCTCCTGACTCTGGATAGCAAACAGCCTTTGTAATGACACCGCTGGTGCCCTTGCATGTGAGAGTTATCTTCAGAGCACTGCCCTTGGACTGTTGGGGCTTTATCAGCAAGCAATGGAGAGAGCTGTCAGGGCCTGGAAGCCCACACCTGCCGGGAGGTCGCAGAGTGACGGCACAGTGACAGGTGCATGAAAGCTCAGATCTCTTACAGAGAGCAGCTGAAACCCTGAAGTTCAGCTGGTGCCCAAGGGCTTCCTTTAGGAGATCAAGCTGCATCTTTGACACTGCCTGAGACTCTCCTGTAGTACGGTGTCCTCCTCTCTTCTGTCTGGCCTCATCAAACACACTTCCTTCAGCTCTCCCCAGACAGCACCTCTGTCATAAATTACTGACTCAAAAGATTCATCTTTCAAACATCTTGTGTTGGCAAGAGGAGATCTAACATTGGCAGAAAAGAGTTTTCTAGGTCTTTCATATTGCTCTTTTATTCCTTCCTTCACCTTATGACAAGAGTATCCTTTTAAACATGTAGGAACCTTATACCTTATACCTTATGTAGCCCTTCATGGAATTTTTTCCTGTACATAATTCCTACTGGGCTTTTTTGGTTCCTTACTTTATTTCTAGACACTTGCCTATCTCCGGTCCTTCAAACAGACTATTTGCTTTACTCTTGCCAGACTTCTTAACTGGCCCCGCTTTCTTCTCTCTTCACAGGTCTTGCTCTTTCAGAGTCACTTGTCCCTGGCCAGCTCAGAGCAGGGCATACGCTAGCTAGTAGCATGGTCTATGTACCTGAATTGCCTTGCTTTCCACCTCTTTTTTAAGACTGTAAACTTTGGACAGGGATGGGCCTTGACTGCGCCCCTACTCCTTACGATGTAAGATGTAGAGTTGGAGTTCTGTAAGAATTTGTTGACAAGTGAAGTCAAGTCAAAGAGAAAAGCCATGACAAACTGACATATGCAGGGGAGATCTAATCGATAAAAAATCTCGAAACATACAACAATAGAAAGTCTCATTTTTTCAGAATCTTCTCACAGAGATCATAACATAGAAATGGGAATCTCCATGAGTGCTGAGGTCTTTGAATGTTATACTCAATTGGTGAAGTAGGGGGTGGGGGTGTTTTTCTGATGAGGGTCGGAAGTTTATGCCAAGGGATCACTAGAAGATAAAAAAGAGACAGCCACTAGGGGGCCTTTTCCTCCACGTTTCCCCTTAGTTGTAATTCTGTTTTTTTTTTTTTTAAGAAATAAGGAGGGCTAGTTAAATAAATAGACATCAACATTATTAGCCTGTCCAGAGAGCCTGTGTATTTTCTCTTAGATGCAAGTGAATGACTGTCTTTCTCCCCCCCAAATTTCTCTTTCTTTCTTTCTTTCTTTCTTTCTTTCTTTCTTTCTTTCTTTCTTTCTTTCTTTCTTTCTTTCTTTCTTTCTTTCTTTCTTTCTTTCTTTCTTTCTTTCTTTCTTTCTTTCTTTCTTTCTTTCTTTCTTTCTTTCTTTCTTTCTTTCTTTCTTTCTTTCTTTCTTTCTTTCGTTCGTTCTTTCTTTCTTTCTTTCTTTCCCTCTTTGGTCTTTCTGTCTTTCTCTTTCTTTCTCTCTTCTTTATCTTTCTCTTTCTCTCTCTTTCTCTCTTTTCTTTCTTTCTTTCTTTCTTTCTTTCTTTCTTTCTTTCTTTCTTTCTTTCTTTCTTTCTTTCTTTCTTTCTTCCTTCCTTCCTTCCTTCCTTCCTTCCTTCCTTCCTTTCTTTCTTTCTTTCTTTCTTTCTTTCTTTCTTTCTTTCTTTCTTTCTTTCTTTTCTTTCTTTCTTTCTTTCTTTCTTTCTTTCTTTCCTTCCTTCCTTCCTTTCTTTCTCTCTTTCTAAGTGGCAGGGCAAACTCTATGGTACTCAAGAACTATTCCTGGCCCTGTGACCGGCACTGACCCCTGGGGACCATATGACCCCTGACCTCAGGAGACCATATGCAGTGCTGGGGATCAAACCAGCATTAGCCATAGTGGTTGCAGGTAGGCAAGTGTGGTTTTCCTCTATACTATCTCTCTGGCCTCTAGAAAAATTCTAAGGAATGCTAATACTAATGGAAATTTGGGTTGTCGATCTTCTTTCTATTTAGTCACTGACAAAATGATGTTCAATGAAGATACAACAATTGTAGTATCTTCAAATATTTGTTTTATCAGGAATAATTGCTAAAAAGAGAATCACGATCACGATCATGATCATGATCTTCCCGTTGATCATCTATTTGCTAGAGCAGCACCAGTAATATCTCCATATGTCCTGTCTTATGCCAGTAGAGCCAAGGGCATCAGCTTGCTACAGGAACATAAAGAGCCTCAAACCATTATATTAGGTCATGAGGATGACCTAATATAATTGTTACTGGTATTTGGCATATCAAATACAACATGAGCAGCTTGCCAGGCTTGCCGTGCGGGAGGCATACTCTTGTAGTCACCTCCAAAATCTCAGCAATAAATGAACTGTGATCATTCACAGGAAATTCTGTAGCTTGTAACTACTGAACAGTCCCCTGGTGCTAGAGTTCTGTAACTCTCAAAACTTTCTTCTGCAAGTTCCCAGTTACGCTTCCAAGCTGGGAAAGGAAATTATCACAAAGACTTCAGGTAACTGCAGCTTCACAGGCTGATAAACAAGCTTATTTTTCATTTTAGTGTTTTTATTCATTTGGCATTAGGCGAAACGTTGATCAATTTTAATAGAGTATATGCTCCTTTCAAACATGAGACAGACAACTTGCATGTTTGTAAAATGAAAGAAAATACAGACTAATAAACTATTTTGTGTCAAAAGAGTGACATGACAAACTTTATTGTTACCTCTGTCCAAGATTTTCTTCATTAATTTTTCTACTCTTGACTTATTCATAACTATTGTTAAATCAAGAAACCTGGCAAGTCTTTTCTGGAAGAGCTAATGTTGAATAATAATTTTTATATTTACTTAGTGAATTTAGGTGAAAAATAATAAAAAGAAATAGTCACTAAGTCTAGTCCACAGTGCTACAGACACAATTCTTTTCCCAACTACCCCCTGCCCCAAGCAATGGCAGACTTAGTCCTCTAAATGATGGGATTGGAATGTGGACCTGTGGGAGGTAATTAGGTTTTAGGTGAGGTCATAAAGGGAGAATATCCATGAGAGAGAGGATTAATGGTTTGACAGGAAGAGAACTTTAGAACACACATTTCTGTCCTTGCTCTTTCCCTCTCTTGATCTTTCTCTTTCTCTCTCTCCCTGACCCCACCCCAATACATGAAATTTCAGCAACCTGACAATCACCTACAAACCAAGAAGCATTTTCACCAGACATCAAAGCTTTATGTCAAACTTCCCAGTCTCAGGAAATCTGAGCAATAAATGTTTGTCCCTTAGTGGAAAGGAACCACCCAGACTAAAGCATCTTCTTAAAGCTGCCCAAATTGATTAAGACAAGTGATCCACTTTTAAAGTATCATTTTTATGAAAAGGTCCTTAACTGAATTTTGTGTAAGATAGTTGGAATGGCATAATTGATTTTCCTTTTATTTTCTGGGGGTTTTCTTTCCTCAATGGTGTTAAGTTTACAAATTTTTGGCAAAGAAATGAAAAGAAACTCTCCACCGATTTAGGGGGGAAAAATAAGGATGGAAAATTTGGTGTCTCATTTCATAGTGATTAAAAACATGTAAATTTCTCATTATCAGGTTTAAATACTGAATTTTTATAATCTATGGGGCTTTTCCAGGACTGGAATGTGGCTCATGTGCTGGGCACCCCCACATTGACTGCCTGCTCCCATCTCCATGGTCAAGATAGTCCAAAGCACAATCATGAGTGTCTCACAACAGCAACAACTGTATAAGAATCATATTCCAGAATGTCAGTCTCCTGTTACTAGTTTCTTATATTCCTTTAAGGCCTATGCCTTCAAAGAAAATGCCATGTTGATGGCCTACAATGTAGCTCAGTGGTAAAGCAAATACTTTGCACTTGAGCATCCTGAGTTTGATTTCTGCTCCAAATAAACATCAAAGGACATATTTGTACAGCAAACAGGCTTGTAACTTGAGAAATGTATTCTTTTTGAATGGTGTGGAAATATCCCAGGATAGTAAAGATTTATTGCTTTCTTCCCTCCCTGGAGAGATTTGTTTCTATTCCAAGGTAATGAGTAATCTATTTCTTCAAAGCTTTGAGTCTCCTAGTTTCGGGGTTCCCCACCTAGGGAGCACTAACCATGAAGATAAACATCTGGCACTTATCACTTCATCTCTCATGAGTTAGGAGAGCTGACACAAGATGCCGCTCTGACTGCTGTTTCTGCTGAGTGAGAAACTGAGCTTGTCTCATCAAGGCGGGGCATTCTACTGTCAATGTACAGAAAACCATGGCTGTACATGTCAATGTACAGAAAAACAAGCAAACTGGCTTGTTAGTTGGACATTAGGCTAAATCATGGCTATTTCATCTCAGACTTAATGTCCAATTTACAAAATTCTAAGAAACTGATTAGATAACTCTAGCATGTTCTCATATGCACCGCACTGCCAACTACCCTTGTGTTAAGCACTGCAGAGAAATATTTTCAAAGTGTCCTTTTATATTTGTAATTTTTTTAAATTATTGAATCACAGCAAGAACACAGTTGCAGAGCTGTTCATGTTGGGTTTTCGGTATACAGTGTTCCAACACCCTTCACTCCACTAGAGTGCATTTCCCACCACCGATGTTCCCAGTTTCCCCCACGCCCTCCACTTCACATGTCTCTGTGGCAGGTACTTTCCTTTTCTCTCTCTCTCTTCTCTCTCTCTCTCTCTTTCTCTCTCCCTTCTCCCTCTCCCTCTCCCTCTCCCTCTCCATCTATCTCTCCTTTTTGGGGGCTACACCCGGTAATGCTCAGGCAATGCTCAATTCCTAATTCTTCACTCAGGAATTACTCCTGGCAGTACTTGGGGGCCATATGGAATGCCAGGGATTGAACCCGGGTCAGCCATGTGCAAGGCAAATGCCCTAACCACTGTGCTATCACTCCTGCCCCACTATCTCTCCTTTGGACACTATTATTTGCAATACAGATACTGAGAGTTTATCATATTTACCTATATTTCACATGCAATTCTTATCCAGGTTGTCTCATAAATGAACTTCTAAAGGCATTTTTCAGGGTTTTTTTTTGGGCTACATCTGATGGTGCACAGGGATTATTCCTAGCCCTGTGCTTAGGGATCGCTCCTTGCAAGACTCCTAGATCCTTATAGGGTGCTGGAATTAAACCAGTCAGTTGTGTGCTAGGCAATGTCTTTCCTGCTGAACTATTGATCTGGTCCTAGTCTTCTAAGTCATTTTTTATTTTTCTTAATTTTCACCCTGAGGGACTCCAATAATGAGCAGGAGAGAGAGGGAGGTGTGTAATGATGGTGTGAAGATATCCTAGGTGCGCCAGCAATAACTGTATATAAAGTCAGGATCTCAAGCTTGCCTTGTTCTGGGTACACTTAGAGTGACTAAGCAATCTTTGTAGCCTTGTTTGCTGGGATCCCTAATAGCACAGCTGTCAGAATGACACCAGTATGTGTGAATGGCACCAGGAATTAAACTCACAGTCTTATGCTTCCCAAATACCTTAAACCACTGAGCCTTTGTGCAGGGCCCCTATTTGAGATTTTTAATGTAATAAAATGACCGCTTTAACTATAACTCAGCTTTATTCAGACTTAGTTTAGGATTTATATTTTGGTACAGACTAATGACATTATAAATGTATTTTCTAATAATAGTTTGAGGAGAGGCTTCTCTGCAAGAAGCATGAACATCTACATATCAAACGCTAAGATTTCAGCAAATATATGTCTCAAGATATTCCAACCAGAAACTTCTGCTCTCTGTTCTGCACATGATGTGATTCTTAATCCTTTCAAATGGCTTATACTTTGTGGGCAAATAAGTCTCTTGATTCTAGCTTCTGTGTCACTTCTACATGGACGGAGGGGTGGCAATCACTTGCTCACTAGGAAGGGAAGCCTCTCCCAGCCAGAGAGGATAAAACCAGTTATGGTAATTCCTATTTACAAAGATGGGCCCAGGGTGGACAGATGACCCAGTTCTGGCTAACAATGTGGAGTGTTCGCTTCAGCAACACATCTATTGGCTAACGATTCAGAGGGAAAGTTTGCTGGGATGAGGCACCTGTTCCAGATAAGGGCTTAGACATTCAAGGAGAAAATGTAAAATCTCTGTGTTCCAGACAACTCAATTAATCAAACTTGACACATTATTTTAAACTTATCATGTGTATTCTTCATCTAGTTGTTCAGAGTTTATGTAAAAATAAACTTCATTTCAATCGGTTTGCAGGACACTTAAGCATAGAATTCATGTTTTTTCTCTAAAGAAGAGTCCTTACAACAAACAGTACTTCCGTAATCACATAGAACAGAAGATCCACAAATATAATAATACATGGTTACATAACATAAGAATTTGTAATCTGAATAATCTTTACCATTTAGTCTTTTGTTATAAAAGCTATACGTAATTAGACAGATATGCCAATAATTTCACTTGGCCTCATAGTTAACATACATATTTGGATGTGTAGGTATTTATACAGATACACAGATATTTGTGACCCTCATATAAAATGCATATTATTCAGGTGCATTTTAAAACTTCCTATCAACTTAAAAGGACAAGAAAAAATCCCCACATACGCTTCCAAATTTTCTTAGCACTAAACTTTAGAACTTTCCCTCTAAGGAGTTGCTAAAATGAAGAGAAGAATCACTGTTTCTACTTTCTCATGCAAAACAAAGAGGACCACAGCCCCCAGCTCATCAATAAATGCTGGATTTAGAGATGACTACAAGAGTATGCTACCCACACGGCAGAGCCTGGCAAGCTACCCGTGTCGTATTTGATATGCCAGATACCAGTAACAATTATAGACCTCATTCCCATGACTGATGGAATGGTTTGAGGCTCTTTATGTTCATGGAGCAAGCAGGTGCCCTTGGGCTCTACTTGCATGAGACTAGGTCATATGGAGATGTTACTGGTGCCCGCTCGAGCAAATCGATGATGAACGGAAAGACAATGAAACAGTGAAACTTTAGAACCTGGCAGTCACATTATAGAATTGACTGATGCAAAAGGATTGACATGTACTATTTGAGCTCATACAAAACTGATTTTGAATCTTAACTTTTGATATTGACTTTCTAGAGATAGTACTTGCGAGCTCATAAACAAAGGTCAGAACATGAATGGCTTCTAATAAATGTTCAGCTTAATTTTCTTTCTGTTAAGATAAGAACACAAACTCTTGGTTGTGATCAAGAACCGTGTACTCTCATGTCTACATTCACAGAATCTAGAATGCAACATCCTCGTCCACAGGGAGTAGAATCAAAAACCAACCAGCCATTTAAAAATGGTTATAGTGTTTTGCCTGATTGTCAGTGGCCTGAACAGAAAGACTTCCCTTTCAGCAGTCTTTGATGGCTTGGCCTTCAAATATATTTGAACAGATATATTTGAGTCCCTAAGGACTATGACATCGAGACAAATAAAAAATTGACTCACCATGAAGCCAGAGGGGGTGACTGTGATGTCAGCTGAGGCAATTTTCAAATATATTCTTTGAAATCAATTTTCAAAAAATTGAAAACAATTTTCAAAACTCTGACAATGAGCAATTTAGTTCATTGTCAGACCTTTGTGTGATTTTTTCTGTATAATGTCCACTCACTAGAGAAGCTTCATTGAGAACAAACAAATATAATCTTCACAAATTCCGGAAATGGCCCAGTACAGGACAACCTACGAGCACGAAAGAGAAGGTTGGCAAAGAGTGATGCAAGCTGACAGGCAGGGGGCTGTGGTCCTCTGTGTTTTACATGAGAAAGTAGAAACAGAGATTCTTCTCTTCATTTTAGCAACTCCTTAGAGGGAAAGTCTTTATTTTTTATGTCAAACACAATAGAAATACCTGTCCCAAACTACACATCTGTAAGATTTTATTCCTTTTGCAATTTATCTTGGAGAAAGAATCATAATCCTTCCTTGGGTCTCGGGTCTGGGTTATTCTGTCCACTTCACATTGGGTGTGTGTGTGTGTGTGTGAGAAAGAGAGAGAGAGAGAGAGAGAGAGAGAGAGAAAGATCCTAAATGCTGCAATCATTATATCACTATATCATTACAGCAATCTCCTCCTTAACCCTAGGATGTAGAGATAGGGGCTGAAAAAGAGTAGCCCTCCCTACCTACATCTCCTCCAAACAGACATGCTAGACCAAATCATCCTGCTAATAGCTTTCTCAAAGTGAACATGAGTAGCATTATTATTTGCCATCTTTAATATTTTTAGTGGCTTATATCTGAAATTAGATCGAGGCCTGACCCATTTAACTCTAGTGAGTTGCTAGTGGCTAAGATTTGATAGAAAGCCATAACATTGACATATTACAATAACTGATGATCACTGTTATGTAAGAGTCATGAAATAAATAATAGATGAGGTAAAATATCATTTTAGAAGGAAGGAATATAAATAACATTCATTACTATTGTAATAACCTGACAGAGAAATAGAATCTAATGTGTGAAGAAAGTATTTTTCTCAATTCAGGCAAAAATCAGGTAAATAACTGATAAAAATTGGAACATTGATGTTTTCAGTTTTGAAAGGACACTGATTAGTAACTGAAGAACTCATTTTACTGGAAGGAACAAAAATTATGAGGGAAATGTACTTAAAATATTTCTAAATGAATTAGAGAACTGTCAAGAAAGAAAAAAAATCATAGATGCCAAAAAGGAAAAAAATTCTTAAAAAGGAAAGGAAAATAAATTGGGAAATATGGAGTCCAATGAGTCACTCAGGTTTTCCTTTGAGTGTTAGAATCCTCATGGCCACAGGGTTCTGGTGTCTGATGACAATGATAATGACACAGGACACGAGGCGTAAGCAGGGGCTCCAAATTGCCCATTTTGGTGAAAGTAAATCCATAGCATAGCAGGATAGAATAAAATTGCTTACCTGACTCATCTCTTGACCCTGTATGTGTACAAAACTAATTATTTCTGAAGGACTCATAGAAACCAGGCAAGGGCCAAGAATTTCAGCGGTTCAGTTAAGATAGAAGAGTTGCCACTACAACAATGATAGTTGGAAATGATCACTCTGGACAAGAACTAAATGTGGAAAGTTGGTAAAGGAAACTACATGAAAACCTTAGTACCTGTATTGCAAACCTAATGCCCAAAAAGGAAAGAGAAGGAGAGAGACATACAGACAGACAGACAGACAGACAGGCGGGCAGGCAGGCAGGCAGGCAGGCAGGCACACAGACAGGCACACAGACAGGCACACAGACAGGCACACAGACAGGCACACAGACAGAGAGACTGCTGTATCTAAACAGAGAGCAGCACCTGCCGTAGAGTCAGGAGGGTAGGGGGTGGGAGGCGGTGGGAGGGAAACTGGGGACATTGGTAGTAGGAAATATACACTGGCAAAGACAGATGTGGGAACATTGTATGACAGAAATCCAATGATCAACAACTTTGTAACTGTGTTTCTCATGGTGATTCAATTAAAGAATTTTTTTTAAAAAAGAACAATTTCAGCAGTACGAAGTCTAGAAAATCATAGAAAGAGTCCTCTTTTAGCAATTGAATATAAGGTTGTGAATATAAGGCTAAATATTTGAAACATTTTTTGAATAAGAAGTCATAACAAAATATAACATTTCAAAAGTTGATAAATATATAAAATTTAAATCCAGTAAAAAGTGTTTAATCTTTAATTGCTTCACATGCCACTTAAATGGTACTTTTCAACATTTTTGGCTGCAAATTTCTCTACTAACACTTGATATGACAAAGTTTTGTCACATCAATATTATTGAAAGGATAAAAATAATCTTTTCCAGCATATTTGATTTAAGAAATCATTTTTAGATCAATGCTTTGGTTAAGGTTCCTTCCTGATTCACAATTTGTTATTTGTAAGGTGGGAAAAATAGAGTAACACCTAGCAATGATCAGGGGGGTCTTGTGATGCTAGGGATGAAACTGAGGCTTCACACATATTTTAAGTTTTCTCCCGTGGCCTGGTAGCTTGTAAAATTTTAAGATTATTGTTGTGAAGTATGGCAAAGCCTCTATTGTTTATTAATTTGTGAACAGGAAGTTCTCATGCTATTTTATATTTTATAACACAGTCACTAATCTTAAATACTCTTTGAATTGATGATGTTCATTACAGTTTGTCATCTATGTTTTCATTATGCTAATATATTGAGTTTATAGTTTCATCTCCAATGAAATAAGATAGCACAGAACATAAATCTTTCCCAATGTGTTTATATATCTTACCTCCTCTCATCAGTTGGTTTATAAAAGAATTTATATTCCATTTGCTATTTTTATTTGACATTCCGCTTTCTTTACTGATAGACTGCAGTTGATATGATAGATAAAATATTTTTTGCCATAATTTACTTCATAGTGTCAGGTTAATTCTTCTTGATTTCATCCATCATCTTTATTGCCTTTGTTTCAAATGGTATCTTTAGTGTGAGTCATTTCACCCTTATTCAATAAATCCCTCCTAGAGGGATTATTTTTTCATTCTGAATTCAAAATAGTTCCATTTTATTGCAGGTATCTAAAGAATATAATATCGGAATGAAGCTACAAAACATTGAGTAACAGTATTAAAGAATACAGAATACAAAAAAAAGTGTGCCGAATACATGTAGGAATATAAAAAAGATAAGCAAGAAATGAAGGAAAAACTAAAGACTTCTGAAAAGTATCGTTGAAAATGAATCAAATAGAACTTTTAATAATAAATTTTTATCATTGATTTTATTACTATTATGGTTTTTGTTTTAGGACACATCCAGGTGTACTCAGGGCTTATTCCTGGCTCTGGGGTCATTTCAGGCAGGGTTTGGGGGAACATATATGGTATCTGGGATTGAATAGGCTGCATATAAAGCAAGCACCCTAATTCTATACTACCTCTCTGGCCCAATAATTACTGTTGAATAATAATAAATTGTAATGATAATTAAAAACTAAAGTTAAAAATCTGCAGATTGAACAATATATGGAAAAGTTATTTATGAACTGGAAGGAAGATTTTCAAATCTTAAAAATGCAGCACAGGGGCCGGAGCGATAGCCCAGCGGGTAGGGGCGTTTGCCTTGCACGCGGCCGGCCCATGCCGGCCCGGTTCGATCCTTGCCATCCCATATGGTCCCTCAAGCACCGCCAGGAGTAATTCCTGAGTGCAGAGCCAGAAGAAACCCCTGAGCATTGCCAGGTGTGACCCAAAAAGAAAAAAAAATGCAGCACTAAGAAACTTTTAAAAAAAGAATTTGTGAGAGATTATGAAGTATAGAATATCCTCTCAGATAAGGGACATCATATAAATGCGACATAAACATATATCAAGTGACTATTTCAGGACATTATAGAGAGAATGTTGAAGAGACATTCTAGAAGAGGAAAGGGCTGAGAGGATGCCAGAATTATTCCTGAGGAATGCCTCTATTCTTAGCTGCTCCAGTGGATCCCAGACAGGATACATAAAAGGACAGAGGTACAGACACAGCAGAGCCTGGCATCAAAGAGTAAAGGAAAGATGCTATAAAATGACTATTTGTGGGATAAAAGAAAAGTATGAAAAGTTGAAATATTAGTATAACACAATGTCACTTGCATTGGCTTAGGGTATTTGAAATGTTCTAAGGCCTCTCCTTTAGTTCTCTGGCAGAAAGCAAAGATAGCAACAATAGAGATAGCCAAGGTTACGCATTTAGATTGATGACAAACATTGAATAATTAATAAAGACAGCATAATTTCCAAAGTAATGAAAACGGGAAGCAGAATAAAAAAGAAAACATTTAAACTGGGGAGAAAACAGAATAAGCAATATAACTAGAAAGTACTAATTGGATGCACACATTAGGTAGAAATGTATGAGTATCTACATTTAATCAAATTAAATATTCAGTCAAATGGCAAAGCTGATAAGGACGAAGCTGTACTGAAATAACAAATCAAGTTCTTTGTTTTTGGGAAGATTATGTACACAGAAAGTACAAGGACAGAAAAGTTAAAAGGTAAAATATTGATGTCAGACAAATATATATCCAAAAATAAAGAAAATTAATATGTGGTTTCCCTGAGGAGCATAAATGTGAAATCTCTAAACACAAAAATATATTACATCCATCTTGTCGAGCCTGGTGGCCCTGCCTGGAGCTGCCCACGGGCCAGCATACAGGGCCTCACGGACGGCTGGGGAGGCTGGCACTCGGCTCGCGCCGGGCCTAGCTGACCATGGAACCCCGAGGAGGGCAGATGGGTTTTGGGAGTGGGCCCGTCGCCTCTGGGGGTCCCCGGAAGCAGCCGGATGAGACTCGCCCATCACACTAGCCACCATTTTTGCTGTCCGGACGCTGGGAAACTGCCTCACGACCAGATCAACAGAGCAAAGCTAGTTCGAGCCCAGGTAGGGGGCTCCAAGAGGCGGGAATCACTGGGAAGTAGTCAGATGGAGGCGTGGTCATCCCTTTCCCCCCTCCATCTTGTCGAGCCTGGTGGCCCCTGCCCGTGAGCTGCCCACGGGCCAACATACAGGGCCTCACAGTAATGTCTTTTAATGCACTGCATTCCACGAAGAGCAGGAAAGTTTGTTGGGAAGGAGATATAAAGAGGAAAGAAATGACATACAGAACCCGCCAAGTGGTTGTTGAGGTGCGGGAGGGGGAGGGAGGTGGGGACATTGGTGATGGGAGATGGGTTTGGGCGGAGGGTGCGTGTTGGAACACTGTAGAACAAAAGCTCTACATGAGCATCTTTCAATAAAAAAAAAAAGGTGGAATCTACCACAAACATGTGGGAATCAGTGGTTAGGTAAGACAGAGAAGGGAACAGTGTGCTAGTATTTGTCAAAAGTGATAATACCAGCCTAGAACTGAGCATTGAATATAGGAAAAAAGATATACATGATGATCTCTAAATGTATGTATTGCATTCCACAATATGTAAGAGAAGAGAGAAAGAGAGAGAAGAGATAAAGAACTTGCCATAGAGGCAGGCTAGGGGAGGGGGAGGGAAGTGGGGACATTGGTGGTGGGAAATGGGCACTGGTGGAGGGATGGGTGCTGGAACACTGTATGATGGAAACCCAAACATGAACATCTTTGTAATTGTATATCACATGGCGGTGTAATAAAGTATTTAAAAAATATATTACAGAATCTAAATATATGTAAAAAAATAAAATATCACAGATAGATTGAATCTATGACTAAAACAGCAAGATTATTTTATCGTAATATCAATATGCAATTTTATTAGCAGATGAGGAAAAGGTTATTTTAAGAGAAGCATTAATAAAATTTAATATATATTTATAGCCAGCATGTTTACAGTTTAAGACTATATTAGACTAGAGAGTCAGTCCAGTGGGAAAGGTGTTTGCCATACAGGCACTGTGTTTTATCCCTGGCTCCTCATCTGGTCCTTTATGCTCTGCCAGAAGCCCTGAGCCTACCTATTAGTGGCTCAAAAACTAAAAAAAAAATGAATAACAGCATAGAGAGGACAATATTTAACAGTATAGAGTAGTCATATTGCTCCAGCAATGAAATTCTATAGCTAAAATCATAAACTTCAAATAAAATGATATTTTATCTAAATTGGAAACATAACTAGCCAAACTTGTCTGCTTCACTTCAACATTGTACAAAGTGTACTAAGATAGAGACAATAAAATCAAATTAAAGATCAAAGAAATTAAGAAGGAAGAACATAAACTACAAAGAATATCTAAAAAGGATCCACTGACAGGTTATTATCATTAGTATTAGGTGTATTTAGCAAAGCTGATGTTACATAAAAATACATGAATACATAAAAAATACAGGAAGACATAAAAATCCATGTTATTCATATACTCAGATCAAACTGAGCATCAAATTTTAAAAATATATTTGAAATACTACTAAATTCTATAATATATTTTAGCAATTTACATGCAAAATTCTGATAAAAATTTTAGAAAAATGAACCAAATCATCACTTTTTAAAAGGTGTTTAATAACTGTTACTCATTGTTGAATTAATATTAAATATTCAAAATGTATTTTCCTTGACAAAACAAGTCTAACAAGTATGTTTATCTCCTAGACTCCTCCTAATCAACTTGTATTTTTACACAAATAACAAAGGCACAGAAGCTTATATTCCATGTGTAACAGAAAATGTGACAAGGTGGGTATTAAGCCTAGAACTCAACTCTTTATGACTTTAACCTCACTCTTTACACGCTATTTTTCTCACAGATCTGCTTAAGGGGGATGATTCTTGTTTGTGTAAGCACTTGCAATCACCCAAAATGTTCTCTGAACATTTTAATATAAGTTTTGTAAATATCAAGATTGCGCTACTATAATGGTTTCGATCTAAATTAGTATCACACTTCAGAAATGTGACAAATTTATGTACTACATCAAATGTTACAGTCAGAAGATAAAATGCATGCTGACTTTCAGGGGCTCAATTTTTTCCTGAGTAATTATGGTGAGTGTTGGTGGGTTCATCTCTACTATGATGTTGTTAAATCTGCTTCCAAATTTTACGTTTAATGTTATCTACAAAGGAAGGGAAGATGGTACTTAAAGATTGCACTAAAGGGAGATGCACCTAACGATTGATTCTTAAGGTCAAATGCCAAACATTCATTGCTGTCTTTCTACAAGACCTGCAAGTTATATAACAATTTCACAAATCATACTTTGGAAAGGTTCTTAAGCATTTATTCATTCAACAAATTTCATAAAGGATTTATTATGTACCAACCTCTGAACTATGCTCTGGAGATAAAACTGAATAAAAGAGATAATGCTTTTGCCTTCGTTGCAAATGCATGTTAAAAATTTTAAAATAAAAACTAAGCAAATTGTGTTTATTAAATGTGTTCATTACCAAAGGTTGAGAGGGCATTTGCTACAGTAGCAAACTACTGAGCTCTAAGAAAACTGTGAGCTAGTATTCTTAGGTCTGTATCTGAGATGTTGTCCTTAGGTCTGTATAAAGCATTACTGTCTTTGAGACACAAATATAATTAGTCCAACTCCACATGCCTTGAAATTAGACTGATGTTTCTTTAAATATTCTATTTCCTTAATATTTAAAGCCAGATTCTAGAGCCATATCTAGAGCCAGATTCTTTTTAGAACTATCAGCAGAAATAAAATGTCATTAACAGTACACTACTGCACAATAAATTTAACTATCTCTCCCCTTACATTATCAAACATTTTATATCTCCTTGGGGCAGAGAATCTAGATCTTTGGAGAGATTTGGACAATAAGCTCAAAAACAATTTTTTAATCTACCAAAAGTGAACTTTAGTCTTCTCGCATGGGGAATACTTCTTAGAACTTCTGCATATAACTAAACGAAAGAATAACAAATTTCATCTTCACTGAGGTTTAATGCCACATACTCAAAATACACAAATCATGAGCATGCCTTAATAATGACCAAGCATGGGGCGGAGCGATAGCCCAGCGGGTAGGGCGTTTGCCTTTCACGCGGCCGGCTCATGCCGGCCCGGTTCGACCCCGGGCATCCCATATGGTCCCCCGAGCACCGCCAGGAGTAATTCCTGAGTGCAGAGCCAGGAGTAACCCCTGAGCATTGCCGGGTGTGACCCAAAAAGCAAAAAAAAAAAAACAAAACAAAACAAAAATAATGACCAAGCAAACTGACTTCTAACTTTTCAACTGTAATCTGTAAACAAAGTACCTATCATATTGTAAGACATGCAGAAAATATTCTAGAATTGATGAGGAATCACAATATATGAGGTGAGGGAGCAAAACCTGGCTGTTTTCTATAAAATACTGTTTCTCGGCTAAAATAAAAATACACTTTAATGTTATTCTGCAGTGCTATCAAATTGACTTTTTCATTGAATTTTATCACTTGATCACTTGGCATCCGTTATTCATTGATTTGTTTGAGCGGCCACCAGTAACATTTCCAGTTCACCCTATAACGTGCCGGTGTAGCCCAATGACATCTGGTTGCTTCAGGAATACAAAGAACCTCAGACCGTTCCTTCAGGGTCTTGACGAAGAAGTCTGACCATCTTGTAGGTGGGCAGCCACGTGATCCTTTGACATCCCGTGGGATCCAGTCGGCTGTCTCATTTGCCAAGGCATCAAAAATCAGATGGGCTGGACATGTAATGCGATTTGGAGATGACCGCTGGACTAGAGCTGTTCATTGAATTTAATGCTATTAAGTACACATTATTAAAATATATGTTATTAACATTCTTAGTTGTTAGTAAACTTTCAAAACAATTTGTCATAGGATATTTTGAAATTTAATAATTTAAAAAATATGCATGCTAGAGCTCGAAGATTTTCATGATGAATATTTTAAGTATATCCTAAGCAATAATTTTTTCCATATTCATTGTCTCACATTTCTGCCAAATGTTAAAGTGTCATTCAGTAAAACTTCATTCATTCATTCATTATGAAACTAGATTAGCAACTTGTCACTGTAAATAGACTAATTATGGAGGGAATTTAAAAATTATAAGTTCTTTTAAAAGAAACCACATATTTTGTTCACATTAAAAGTTACTTATCATCTTAAAAGCTAAACTTTATTCCTTTAAAAAGAAATTGATTTTTCACAAATATCCAAAGTTTGTTTTATCTTTTATGTAACAAATTATATCATCTATAACTGTCTATCAGAATCATAATAAAAGAAGCTTAAAATAAAGATAAATTTTCTTAGGTATTCTATGTTTAGGTGCAATTTTCTTTCCCGCTTTGATTTGTATATTCTTGCCTTGACCCTGGGAAACTGTGAAATCATCTTCTGTTTTTCTTTCTATTTTTGTGCTATGCCATTTTTAAACTCTAAATACAACCTAGAATTCAAGCCGCATGATAAGAGCTTTAAATGCACTGTTTAACCCTCTTTGGGAATATAAAATCTATGATCCAAAGAAGGTTTTATGTACTTCCCATGTAACAGGACGCATAATACTATTCATTACTGAGAAGAGACCAGTACAATTTCATTTCCCAGGGAAAGAAAAGAACCCCAATTGTTATTCAGAGAGAGGCCACATACAGTAAATTTAATGATTCTTTAGCAGCTCTAACTGAGAGGCCAGAATATGCTCTTTTTGGAGAATAATTTACCAACCAAAACAGCAACATCTGATTGCTTAGAAATTGCATAAACACTGACAGGGGCAAGGCTGTAACTGAGCATCAGGAGGAAGCAGAGGGACAGTCTTCTACCTGCTGCTCTTCCCTTCCTTGGTTCCCTGCTAGATGTGCATGTCCAGTATTTCAAATTTTGAAATGGAGTGTTTTGTCCTTTTCTACATTTTACAACAGTATGTCTTCATATGCCACCTGCCCTTGAGGTGTTGCAGGTGTGGCTGCAGTGTCCGACTGCATCAGCAGGTGGCAGACAGGAGACAGGCTTGTCTACACCGAAGGCTCTGCCCCATGGGCTCTAGTGGTTGATAGTCTGACAGAAAAAGACTGGGCCCCCTGGGATGAACCCAGAGCCACAGCAGAGCCTGGCAAGCTACTGATGGTGTATTCGATATGCCAAAAACAGTAACAGTAATGGATCTCATTCCCAATGAATGGAGATGTTACTGGTGCCTATTTGAGCAAACCGATGAACAATAGGAAGACAAGTGATACAAGTGATAAAGTGATATCTTCATAGACAATCCCAGTATAAATAATCATATTTATTAACCTTTTGTGGTCAATTGACAAAATTGTATAGATTTCAGATGTGGAGCTTCATAACTCAGACATCTGTGGCTATTATGCCTCCTGCCAAAGTAAAATTTCAATTTACTACAATTTAACCAATTCCTTTCACCAATTCTACTCCCACCCTCTCCTTCCCCACCCTGTAACTATCATTCTATTATCAGAATTTAGTACTTGTTTTGAACAGGCATTCCTTGCACAATCATGGAGGAGCTGAAGCAGTTGGTTGTATTCTGTCTCTGTTGTCAATGATGGCATCTTCCCAAGTTGCCGCAATGGTGCCAAGGAGGTCCCAGTTGGTGGTCATTCTGGGAGTTCACTTCCTAAACTTTGTAGCCCTTTCTCCACATTCCGTGAAGTAAAATTCAGAAGAAAGGTGAGGGTGGTCCGATCCTGTTTGGAATTTTGGGACAACAGTGACACCGGTTAGGCAAAACTGTTGATTAAATATGATGTGGTCAATTTCATTGTGGAACTGTCCACCAGGAAATTCCCATGTCTAATGTTTAGATTCAGCCTTCTGAAACTGTGAGTTCCCATGAATGGTCTTGGTGGATATGATGAACTCAGATACTCTCTCAGTATATTCATTCCATTCTAGGTCATGGGTCCCAATGTTGAGTTCTTCAGCCAATCTTCTCAGTCCTATCTTGGCATTAAATCACCAACTATGATCTTAAGAAGATGTGGTCTTCTTTATAGAACTCCTCCAGTTCCATGTAGAATTTCTCAATATCTTCTTCCTTGTATGTGGATGTTGGTGTATAGATAATAAAGATAGAAACTGCCGGCAGTGGGCCACATCTCTTCAAGTGTAATCATCCAATTCGGCTTGTCAGGCACTCAAATGAATCAATATTCATGGCCAGGTTTGTGTTTACAAGGACACTGACACCACTTAGACTTCTTTTGTCACATGTTTCAAGGAATAGTTCATCAAAGATGTCAAAAATGCCATGATGTGATTGATGCCTTCTTGTCTCGTTCAGACCTATGATGTCACACTTGATCTTTTGCACTTTCGATGTCAGCATATGTGCACTGAAAGTACAGACAGTAATTTTAGTCCTTCTTCATTTTGGCAGCCTAGTTTGGCCCTGAGATTTTTATCAGCCTCTCCTTTGCTTGTCCTTCTTAGTGCTACCATATTTAGGGCACTTTCAGGGTCAGGGGATGAGACCCATTGTTTTGCCAAAATGGCAAGACACGAGCCTCAGGCAATTATAACATCCAAGCTCACAAAACAGTACAGAGAAGCGAAAGGAAGAACTCAAAGAGAGAAGAGCAGAAATACTGGCGGATGCAGCAGAAAACAAGAAAAGCATTTGCAATGCCCGCCTGTCCCTCACCAACAATAAGAGCAAGATGACTGCCCTCCAACGTCCTGATGGTACTATCACATCTTCCAGAAAGGCAATGGAGAAGATTATCCATGACTTCTACTCAGATCTCTTTAATAGCCAAGTCCACTTGCCCACATACCAAATTCCGCAGGATGGATATATTGTCCCCAACATTCTCCCTTCTGAAATCCGACATGCCATTTCATTGGTAAAGAAGCGAACAGCACCCAGCCAAGTCAAAGTCAGACCTGAACACCTGAAGAATCTGCCATCAGTACACATCAATACACTGGCTTGGCTTTTCACACACTGCCTGTCTGAATGGAAAACCAGCAGGACAGTTCTACTGTTCAAGAAGGGAGACATCCATTACATTGGCAACTATCACCCCATCTGTCTGTTGACTGTCATATAAAAGCTATTCACTCAAGTCATCCTGAACAATACTGGCAGAACATTAGATGACGGTGAGCAAGCTGGCTTCTGAAAAGGATTCAGCACAATTGACTATATCCACATGGTAACCAAGCTCATTGGGGTTTGTAGTGAGTTCAAGATGCTCCTCTGTTTCATGTTCATTGATTTAAAGAAAGTCTTTGATTCTGTTGGGACCAATGTGGTCATCGAAGCCCTAGCCAAATAGGGCGTTAAAACCCAATACCTCAAGATCTTTTGTGAGCTGTATTATGGATTCACCACCATGATCTCACCATTCTATAAGGAAGTGATCATTGATGTCAAAAGAGGGGGTTCGACAGGGTGATACCATTTCACCGGAAACTCTTTAGCGCTACCCTCGAGAACATCATACACAATTAAAATGGGAAGGAATGGGAGTGAAGATAGATGGTTAGCAACACCACCTTCGCTTCACTGATGACATTGTTCTAATAACACCAAACATTAGTCAAGCGGCACAAATGCTGGCTGACTTCAACCAAGAATGTAGAAATGCAGGTCTACAGCTCAATAAAACAATATTCATGAAAAACAAACTAGTTCCAGTTGCTTTATTCACTCTCAACGTAATAAACATCTTGAGTGCAGCCGTAACCTGAATGCAAGGTGCCCTCCCAATGCAAAACCAGCAGGACAGTTCGACAGTTCAAGAAAGGAGACATCCACAACATTGGCAACTATTGCCCAATCTGCCTGTTGTCCATCATCTACAAGTTGTTCACTTGAATCATCCTGGACAGGATTAGCAGAACATTAGCTGAAGGATAACCATGCAAGCAAGCTGGCCTCTGAAAAGAATTCAGCACAATCGACCATATTCACACGGTGACCAAGCTCATTGAGGTTTGTAGGGAGTTAAAGATGCCACTCTGTCTAACATTCATTGATTTAAAGAAAGTCTTCGATTCTGTTGGGACTGAAGTTTCATTGAAGCCCTAGCCAAATAGGGATTTCAAACACAATCCATGAAGATCCTTCGTGAGCTGTATTAAGGATTCACCACCAAGATCTTACCATTCTACAACGAAGTGATCATTGATGTCAAAAGAGAGGTTCAGCAGGATGATACCATTTCACCAAAGCTCTTCAGCGCCAATCTGGAGAATATCATGTGACACTTAGAATGGGAAGGAATAGTAGTGAAGCTAGATGGTCAGCAACTACACCACCTCCACTTTGCTGATGACATCGTTCTAATAACACCAAATGTTAGCCAAGCGGCACAAATGCTGGCTGACTTTGACTGTGAATATGGAAAGATAGGTCTATAGCTGAATCTCAACAAAACAATGTTCATAAAAATGACTAGTTCCAGAGGCCCCATTCACTCTCAATGGAACAAATATCTCTGAATGCAGCAGTTATGTCTACCTAGGTCAAGAACTCAACATGACGAAAAACCTAGCACCTGAGGTATGCAGGAGAAAGAGAGTGGTGTGGAATGCCTTCAAGAGCATCGAAGACATAGCTAAAATGACAAAGAACCTGGGCACATCTCTTCAACTCAATCTTTATTCCTGCATTAACATATGACTCAGAGACCTGGGCCCTACAAAAGCAAGATGAGAATGCTATTTGGGTCTCCCAAAGAGGAATCAAGAGAGCTATACTGGAATATCATGCCTCACTCAATTGAGAGAAGGAATCTGGAGTTCTGACCTCCATCGATGATAGAGAGTCAGGGACACTGTCTCATTTGCTAAAGCATCGAAAATCAGATGGGCTGGACATGTAATGCAATTCTGGACTAGAGTCCTTACCGACTGATCCCACAAGATGTCAAAATATCACGTGGGCCGCCGCCCACCTACAAGATGGTCAGACTTCTTCCTCAAGACCTTGAATGAATGGTTTGAGGCTCTTCGTATTCCTGGGGCAAGCAGATGCCATTAGGCTACACTGGCATGTGACAGGGAGAAATGGAAACATTACTGGCGCCCACTTGAGCAAATCAACAAAAAACAGGATGTCAAGTGATGTCGAGTGATCAAGCACTTGTTTCTGCTTCATTTGCTTTGTTTTCATGCCATCAAGTTCTTGTTGAAATTATTTATATGAGTCTTTCTTTGTTGGGCTTATACATAACAATATCCCCAAATTCTATTCATGTTGTAAGGTTACCAATTATTGCTATTTCAGTGGTATTAGCCTGTTATATGATATGATATAGCAAAAAACTATTAAGATGAATAAATATTTAGAATTAAACTTAAAAGTTAATATTTTACTATGCAAATAAATGTGCTTATTGATAAAGAATAGATGTGAACAGTCATAGATAATATAAATACTCAGGATCCCAGGACATTGTATAAAGAGCTTGCCTTGCACATGGCTGATTTGGTTTGATCAGTGGTACCACATACAGTATCACAAGCACTACCAGAAGTTATCCCTGAAGGTAGAGCCTGGAGTAAGTCCTGCTATGATCCACAAATCGAAGAAAAATGTAAAGCCTATTTGACTGTCAATTAAAAATGCTTAATTGTCTAGAAATGCTGAGCTCAAAATCAGTGTTTGATATGTAATGCAGCTTTGATATAGAACAAGATGTGATATGTTTGATAAGGTATGTATTCCTTGACATGTAGCTAGGATGATTAATATAACATCCATATCACATTTATATTTCATCTTGATTTCACTTAAAATTAAATGTACTTAAAAGTACATATTAAAAAGTTGCACACGAAAAAATTGCTCTATATATGTGATGGCAACATTTCTCCAAGAACTTCTTGAAGAGCTTTTCTCTATGAAAAAACTTTAAGCCTCAAAATTAATCACTTGTAGTACTTGTATCACTTGTCTTCCCATTGTTCATAATTTGCTTGAGTGGGCACCAGTAACATTTCCATATGTCCTATTGTGTGCTAGTGTAGCCAAAGGGCATCTGCTCATTCCAGGAACACGAAGAGCCTCAAACCATTCCTTCAGGTCATGGGAATGAGGTTTATTATTATTACTGGAATTTGGCATATCAAATATGACACGGATAGTTTGCCAGGCTCTGCCATGCAGGTGGTATACTCTCAGTAGTAGGCTCTCATCTCGTGCATTTACTGATGAACCACACAGCCGCTTTGTGGCCACACGCAACAGGGAGAGATAGGCTTTTCTTTTGGGTTGAGCTCTGATGAGCTATGGAGTCTGATGTTGTAAATGACTGTCCTCATGGTGTGGGGCTTCCTCTGGCATCTTGTGAGGCTCTATTGGGATGATGGGCCTGGGCTAGAACCCGATTCCCTCCCAGGTACCTCATAATCAGCTGAGCACAGGGGAGAGCCAATGCCAGTTCTGCCTCATGTATGAGTCTCTGGATCAGGCATACCTGAGCTTGAAACAGGCTTCACTGTAGGGTGGGTCTCTTTTGAGCAGGGCTTGAGATCAGCTTTTCTCTTGGGTGGAGTTCTGATGATCTTAATTTTTCACAAAATTAAGCAAAAAAAACATAATTTTGTACACTTGAAATCAATTTACAGTTGTGGCAATGATATTAAACTGTGGCCATTTTAAGAATTCCATCAACTTATATCTACCCCCACCTCCAGAAGCTTGGCTGATATTTGGAGATGCGTTCAAGTTCAACAAAGCTTCAGAAAGTTTCCTACCTCATCATCTGTTGGCAGAAGGTAGATCTAAGAATATGCGAAGGAAGGTCTGATAGATACTGCCTGTTAACAGATATGGGGGGTATTCTGGCAGTCTCCCAATAGAGTTAGTATGTGGAATTTCCTAGTGAATGATCAGTGGTTCACACTGTCCATTCAATACCCTTAGTGCCTTAGGGATTGAGGAACAGTTACAGACTCTGAGACTTTAGGATAAGCATATGAGTCTGGTTACATAAAGGGTGATTGATGGGTGTTAGCATTCACTCCAACTAGTTGCTAATTGTATTTTTAATGCTTTCTCGGTAAGATATCTCTAGTGATCCTAAATAAATTGGCAACTAACTTCAAACATAGTCCCCTAAGAAATGATGCCTTTGGCTATCCAAACAATTGAGGAGTGACTTCTCCAATAAATGGAGCAAACTCTGTGGCTCACTTGAATCAACAAGGTGTAGGGAAAGTGTTGCTATACCAGATGCTGTCACCTAAGCCAAAAGGATTGTCAGCTTCCAATAACACAGTTTGGGAATTGCTGGCCATTGTGCCAGAATTTAGACATCACGTAGATGGGTCACTAGGAGAAAACACTTAGCCAAATAGGCACCTAAAATCATAAGTAAAGTGACATTTGCCATTTTCAGACCTTCTGTACATACTTACCAGGACCACTAAAATATATATTTAATAGATACTTAAATATATATTTAATATATATATTTAATAAATATATTTAATAGGTACTTAAATATTTCCATTCTGGGAACCATTTTACCAAAATTTCCCTAGGGATACCAACTAAAACAAAACATATATTTTAGGAAAAATTATTCTTCTAAGTTCCAATCAAAAAACATGATAGACAAACAATGGAGAGACCAGGAAATAGCAGTGAACTAAATGGGCAGTTTAAGATCAGATGGAAGTATTCAGGGATCAGAGTTTATTTTCTACCAATAACCCCAGCATTTACCTCCACAAATGATGATGAAATACAAGCAAAAATAAATGAGGCATAACAAAATTTCCAAACTAAACCCAGACACTTAAAGCTATTTGTTGTAATATTACTAATAAATATAATTAGGGAAAGATGTCTGCTAGCTGGTACTTAATATTTACTGATTAACAAATACTGTTTTCATTCATTCCTCATACATTTCAATTATCTGATATTCTCATGTTGACTAAATACTATAAGAATCAGCATCTATCAACACAACTTATGTTCCTTGCCGTCACCTCAGTGTGTTTCCTGAGACACAGAAAAGTGATGAGTAAAACTCAAGTTTGCATGATATCAGATATGGGCTCCCCACAATTCTCTCTCTCTCTGTCTGTCTCACACACATAAACACACACATACACACACAGGTTTTGTCCTTTCATCACTCAATCTTTAAGATGTAACCCCTTAGGCCCTTCAAAAAGTTACTTTATATAAGCCTACCTCCTTCCACCTTAAAAGCACCAGAAAATTTCTAGAGAGAAACCCATTGTTTCAACACTTTAAATACCCTCTTCTAATACTTCCAGATTGTGAGGTGGAGGTGAAGCTACGTGTCAATGGATACCTTATTCACAAATCCAGAGCCAGTGGAATACTCATATTGCTCCTTTCAGATTCCTTAACTCTCAAACATGCTTCTTTTCCTACAGCTCTTCCCTACATATACCTCATCCTACGAAGGCACAAATTCTCTGGGAAGATTGTAACCCTTGGTTTCTTCACCAAGTGGTTAGTTCATGAATGCTTAAGTTCTAATTCTTAGTTGCACTGATGTGCAACTAAGGAGTTATTTACTCAAGAACAATTTTTTAAAATATCACCCTGGGCAAGAAAGATAATACAGCAAATAGGGCACTTGCCTTACTTGGAGCTAACTTGAGTTAATATTCAGCACTCCACATGGTCCCTGAACCCCACTGGGAGAAATTTCGGAGTGCAGGGTCAGGAGTAAGCCCTGAATGCTGCTGCTATGTGTGCCCTCCAAACCAAAACCAAACAAAATAAAAAAAATCATCCTAACTGTAAATTATCTTGGCTATGTAGGATGTTATTAGAATGGCTAATAAAATTTCAATCAATTCTATAAAAAAGTAATATCAAATATTTCTCAACATAGAGTGAATGTGTTCAGAACATTTATGTTAACCTCTCTGAGAAAAAATAATCTAGCACAAAGTCTATTTAATAATAAATATAGTTCATTAAATATTGAGCTAAAAGTGAAAATAGCATGATTTGATAGACTCTGTTCATTAAATGCACAGCTGAAATAATGCTGGGTCTGGAGAATGTCTGAATCACTAAATTAAGGTAATTATTGGATGATGGGCATGCTACATCATCAATACCATCAATTTCTCTCTTCTGATGAAGTTAGTGACTAACCTGCATAAGGTTGCTTACCTTTGTTATCATGTGTTAACCATGCAGGCTGCCACTTCCCAGAATAACCAGAGAATATTGTACTCAGGACTAGAGCTATGTTGGAATTCAAAATTCAAAGGATAGTTTCTACTTAATGGATATGTCTTTACACCAGAGTAAGTAGGTAACTTTAAGTCAGACCATTTTAGTCAAGGACTATCTGCATTATTAACTTCCTCATTTATTGGAATGGATTTTGTGGTTATCTATAGCAACTCCTGGTACTGAAGTATTTGGGGATATAAGTATGTCTGAAACTTGCTCTTAAGTAGGGTAAAAGAAATTATGCCTTATACACATATGCATAGAAAGATACATTTATATTATATAATAAGTATTTACTATATATGCTTTATTATATAGAGATGTGGTGTTGGTAAAGGGCATTTGGGAATCCTTTATTCTATAACTCTAAAATTGCATTGAAATTAGAATAATTTTTTAATAAAGGGCTCATACCTGCTTTCTACCAAAATTGTTTTCTGAAGACAAAATTTCTGAAGGGGATGGAGGCCCTTATATATGTATTTTATATCTTTCATGTTAGAAGGTACACAAGGAAATGAAGAACACTTTATCAGATCTGCCATTTGTTTAAGGGAGAGTACAATATAGGGCCATAGGGGCCAAAGCGATAGAACAGCGGGTGGGCCGATTGCCTTGCATACGGCCAACCTGGGTTCAAGCCTCAGCATCCCATATATGGTCCCCGAGCACCACTAGGAGTAATTCCTGTGTGAAGAGCCAGGAGTAACTCCTGAGCATCACTGGGTGTGACCCAAAAAAAAAAAAAAAGGACCATAAAAATAGGGGGTATCCTATTTTTTTCAATACCCAAAGCAGAGACATCACAAAAATAGACAATTTCAGGATATATCCCTGATGAACACAGATGCAAAGATCCTCAACAAAATACTAGCAAACCGAATCCAATGACTCACCCAAAAGATCAGACACCATGATCAAAATGGATTCCTCCCAAGAATTCATAGATGGTTTAACATTAACAAGTGTTAACATGATACACTATATTAAAAAAAAAAATAAAAACCATATAATGATGTCAATATATGCAGATAAAGCATTTGACAATATCCAGCAACCATTCATGATAAAAAAAAACACACTCAAAAAATAGGAGTTTAAAGGAATTTACCTCAGTGGAGTCAAAACCATCTACCAGAAACCCACAGCTGTTACCAGAAGTAACATTCTCAAAAAGGAATAACTTAAAGCTTTCCACCTAGGAATTGGGGACAAGACTAGGATTCCCACTGTCACCACTTCTATTCAATATAGTACTGCATACCTGCCACAGCAATAAGGGAAGAAAAAGATATTAAGGGAATCCAGATAGGAAAGGAAAAAGTCAAGTTATCACTATTTTCAGATAATGATGCTATTCTTAGATAACCATAAAGTATATACTATAAAGCTCCTAGAAATAGTAGATCTGTATGGTAGAATGGCAGGCTACAAAAGTAACACCCTAAAAGACCATGGCTTTCCTATATGCAAATAATGAAAGAGAGAAGAAAGGAATGTTAAATAAAAATCCCTTTTACAACTGTGCCTCAGAAAATCAAGAGCCTCAGAACCAGCTTAACTAAGGACATAAAGGAGCTGTACAAAGAAAACTACAAAATAGTATTGCAAGAAATCAAAGAGGAATGAGTAAATGGAAACATATATCTTGCTTATGGATTTGGAATCAACATTGTCAATGGTAATACTCCTCAAATCATTATACAGATTTAATGTGGTCCCTATAAGAATACACATAATATTTTTTCAAAGAAATTGATCAAGAACTTCTGAAATTTGCATGGGACAATAAACCTCCACAAATAGCTAAAGAAATCCTTGGAAAAAAGAAGATGGGAGGCATCATTCCCCAACATCAAACTGTATAGTGCAAATAAATTGTAATGTAAAGAGCATCGTATTGGAACAAAGACAGATCTGCAGACAAATAGAGTAGAGTTGAATATACTAACATATGCTCTCAAATATATGATAACTTAATTTTTCTTAATGGGAAAGAAATATGAAGTGGAGCAAAGAAAGCTTCTTTAACAAGTGGTGCTAGGAAAACTGGACAGCTACATACAAAAAAAATAACTTAGACCCTAGCTAACCCAATGCACAAGAGTCGGATCAAAATGGATTAAAGACCTCAATATCTGACCTAAGTCCATAAGGCACATGGAAGAAAATATAGGCAATACCCTCTGTGGCACTGAAGTTAAAGGCATCTTCAAAGATGAAACACCACTGACCAAACAAGTAGAAGCAAAGATTAAAAAATGGGACTATATGAAATGAAGAAGCTCTGTACCTCAAAAGAAATGATACAAAGATAGCCCATAAATTGGGAAGGAATATTTACTCAGTACCCATCTGTTAAGGGTTTATATCCAAGATATAAAATGCACTGGTAGAAGTTTAAGTGAAAAAAAACATCCTACCCCATCAAAAAATGGGGAGAACAAATGAATAGAAATTTCCTAAAAAAGAAATTCAAATACTAAAAGTCATATAAAAATGGTCTTCATCATTAATCATCATGGAGATGCAAATCAAAACAACAATGAAATATCTCACAACACATAGAATGGCACACACCCAAAAGAAAAAAAATCACAACCAGTTTTGGAGGCGGATGTAAGGGGAAAAGGATTCTCATTCATCGTTGGTGGGAATGCCAACTAGTACAGTCACTTTGGAAAACAATATGGACATTCTTCCAAAAACTAGAAATTTATTGAGCTCCAATTTGACCCAGCAATACCACTCCTGGGAATATACACTGGGGATCAAAAACACACAACAGAAACACCATCTGAAATTCTATCTTAATTTCAGCATTATTCCCAATAGTTCAGAATATGGAAACAACCTGAGTTCCTGAGACCAGATGACCGGATAAAGAAAGTATGCTATATCTACGCAATGGAACACTAAGTTGCTGTTAGGAAAAATGAAGTCACAAAATCTGCCTATAAGTGGATGGGCATGAAGAGTATAATGCTGAGTGAAATTGGTCAGAGGAAAAGGACAGATATAGAATGATCGCATTAATTTGTGGGATATTAAAAATTAGTATGAGACTATTCTCCATGGCCAGGAAAAACGGTTCATTGGGACTTGTCAAGGGTTGCATTCTACCACAGATGTGTGGGTAGCAGAGGGGTAGGTAAGATAGCAAAGGGGCCAGTTTGACAATAATAGCTGGAAGTAGTAATGCTGGACTAGAATTGAGTTTGAAATTAGGTAAAGGGAATATGCTACATAACCCTTCAATATCTTGTTTTCTAAAACACAATACACAGAAGGATATATGTTGCAGGACACCTAAAAGCCTAGGCCTCTGCATCTGTCCTGGATTGCCTCCTGCAGGTCATTTCATAGATAGGGGGTAGTCTGAATCTGACCATGGCAGTCTTATCTGACCATGTATTCTATACTGGCTGGTATAAATATTCTCTCATGCTACCACAATCATCGTGGGAATAGCTAGATCTTACCAGCATATTTGCCTGGAAACGTTGGATCTTTAAGTAATTAGACCAGAAAAAAATGCTGTTTGCCTCCAAGCAAGCAAGCATGGCTCCCCTGATAACTCAAAGGCAACTGAAATACAAAACTACCTTGAAGTAGACGAGACTCTTGTGAAGGCTTGGAGAAATATTTAACTGGCATTAGTACTAGTCTTTGGCACAGAGACATGCCATCTCAGAAACTCCCTTCTCTACCCTATAAAGGCAATTCCAGGCAGATCTTGGCTCAAGACATTAGGTGAGGTGCTGGGAGAAATCACCTGAGGGCATTTGATCTTTCCTGCCAGGGGAAGTTAAATTTGGCTTGTAGCTTCTCCCAGCTCTGCTAGGAGGCTTTGAATTAGCTCTGGGTACTTGTAAACAACCAGATGGTCTCCTGAAGTTGCTACATTATATGGAGCTGTTTTCCATCTCTAGATAGCCCAGCCCAGAATGGGCTGGGCTAGGAGATTTGGCGCGGATTTCTAGCTATAAAATAAGCTGCAAGAAGAAAGAATCTCTCTCTCTCTCTTTTTTCCGCTTTTTGCCATTTTGGCTACCCTTGTTGTTTTGCTTCTCCGTCCTCTCCATTCTCTGTTGGGCCTCAACATCGTGGTGGCAGCCATCTTGGCCTACACCTGGCTGGGGCCTAGCTAGGAACCCAGAGTCCGGAGGTTTTCCCTGCTCTTGGATTGTATATTGGAACCTGTGATAATAAAGCCCTTTTAAAACTGCATCGGATTCCTGAGTCTTCATCCATTCCCCGCCGGCTTTGGAGGTAGAAGGGAACTCGCTTCCCGACACTGTCGGGGACCCTGGCTGTGCTCCCCAACAGATATAGAAAGTGAAAGAGAGAGAGAGAGAGAGAGAGAGAGAGAGAGAGAGAGAAAAGTGTCTGCCGTAGAAGCAGATAGGATGGGCAGGAGGAAAATAGGACACAATGGTGTTGGGAAATGTGCAGTAGTGAAGGAATGGGTGTTGGAATACTGTATAACAGAAAACCAATCATGAACAGCTTTGTAACGATCTGTTTCATGGTGATTCAAATTTTTTTTAATTTTTAAAAATAAAAGTTAAAAAAAATAGGGCGGAAGCCACCTGAGTCGTTCCAGTCAAACCAGAAAAGCCAGTTATTTTTCTTTCAGAGCTGCCTTTCTACTAGCAACTCCTGAACTTTTTCCCTTAAATAAAAAGTGACAATTTAGGAACAAGTAATATTATTTTTATGAAGATTGAACTAGTTCCAGAGGCCCCATTCACTCTCAATGGAACAAACATCTCTGAATGCAGCAGTTATGTATACCTAGGTCGAGAAGTCAACATGATGAATGACCTAAAACCTGAGCTGCGCAGGAGGAAGAGAGTGGCATGGAATGCCTTCAAAGGCATCGAAGAAATAGCTAAAAGGACAAAGAACCCTCCGGCTCCGGGTACATCTCTTTGACTCCACCGTTCTTCCTGCATTAACATACGCCTCAGAGACCTGGGCCCTACGAAAGCAGGATGAGAATGCTATTCGGGTCTCCCAGAGAGGAATCGAAAGAGCTATGCTTGGAATATCACACCTCACTCAAGTGAGAGAAGGAATCCGGAGTTCTGACCTCCGTCGCTATTCCAGAATCAGGGGCGCTGCCTCGTTTGCCAAGGCATTGAAAATCAGATGGGCTGGACACATAATGCGATTTGGAGACAACCGCTGGACTAGAGCCATTACCAACTGGATCCCACGGATGTCAAAAGATCATGTGGCTGCCCACCTACAAGATGGTCAGACTTCCTTGTAAAGACCCTGAAGGAACGGTTTGAGGCTCTTCATATTCCTGAATCAACCAGATGCTATTGGGCTACATTGGCATGTGATAGGGTCCAATGGAAATGTTACTGGCGCCCGCTCGAGCAAATCGATGAATAACAGGATTCAAGTGATCAAGTGAAGTGATCAATATTATTTTTTAAATAATCACAGGCACCAAGTTTAGTACAATGGATGGTACCTCATAAGGATAAGAAGCAAGAATATCTGTCACTGTCATTCTTACCCAAGACAAAACTTCTTAAATAAGCCCTCGCTACCCTCTTAATGTGGGATTTCATTCAACAAAATATTTTTTTTTAAAAAGGAATAAAACATACCTGTCTCCTCAAAACTTATAGCAAATCTTTTCAAATCTTTTCAAATCTTACAGCAAAATTTTCAAATGCTTTGAAAATATGTAACTTTAGGAATTTTTTCTCTAGTCTGGACATTTTCAAAAGATAATGTTACATATGCAGTACTTTTTTAACGTGAAGGGAGGAGAAAATTCAAACACAAAAAATACACAAATGCTTTGCAGTTACAGAAAGCCTCTGAAGCTGGCAATGAATATATCTGTCACCAGAATATAAAGATCCTTTAAGAAATGTGTGGATTTTTTTCAGACATAACTTCTTTGGCAACATTTACTCCTCTGAGAGCTTCTAGCTCCACTACCCCTTCTCAGAGCAGCAGCCCTACATGCCGGCTGGCTCACCTTCTGTTCACAGATGGCTACACAAGCTCTAGGATTCACAACCAGACTCAGCAAAGGGAAGTGGAAGAAAATAGTGCCTCGTCTTTGATTACTGCATAATAGTAAATGGCTCCCAAGTTCCACTGGCTAGATTAACTTTACATCATATTGGGTTCTCTCCTTACTCATACAGTAGCAAAAGGAATCGGAGCGCACTAATGTGTATTTGGACAGATGCACAAGATTTCTATCTGGATCTGAGAAATGAGGTCAGCATCTTCCAAAGCCTTTCTTCATAGGAGAGCAAACCTAACATCACCAGGGAGTTTATTAAGAAAGCAGATTTGTCAGGTCCTTCAGATCTGCTAAATCAGAATTCATATATATTTTTTAAAGTTACTGGATCACCATGAGAAACAAAGTTATGAAATAGTTCATTATCTAGTTTCAGTCATATAATGTTCAAGCATCCATTGCTTCACCAGTGTTCACTTCCCTCCATAGTGTTCCCAATTTCCCTCCTGACCCCCAGACTGCCTCTATGGCAGATACTTTTCTTTTTTTCCTTGTAGGCACTGCAATTTGAAATACTGCTACTGAAAGGGCATCGTGTATATTGCCTTACCTACTTTCCAAACTGATTCTTGTGTAAAGTGATCACTTCCCACTATCATTATTTCTGTGGTCCCTTCTCTGACCTAACTGCTCTCCCTTTAGCTTTCAGCAAGAGCCTCTAGTGATTTACTGCTCATACAAAAGTTTGAGACTCAGATACACGGGGCAGAGCTGCTACCGGCTCTCCCTGTGCCCAGATGATCATGAGGCGCCCAAGAGGGAAGGTGGGTTATAGCCATAGCCCACCACCCCAGCAGAGCCTCATAAGAAGTTAGAGGAACCCCCACACCATAAGTGCCACAATTTTCAACATCGGATTCACAGCTTGTCAGAGCTCCACCCAGAAGAAAAGCTGATCTTTCCCCATCTCACATAGCTGCAAGCAGCCGTGCGGTTCATCAATAAAATAAATGCAGAGATGAGAGGCTACTACTAGAGTATCCCACCCACATGGCAGAGCCTGGCAAGCTACCTGTGTTGTATTTGATATGCCAAAAACCAATAACAATTATAGACCTCATTCCCATGACCTGAACAAATGCTTTGAGACTCTTCATGTTCCTGGAGTAAGCAGATGCCCTTGGACTAGACTAGCATGAGACAGGACATATGGAGATGGTACTGGTGGCTGCTCGAGCAAATCGATGAACAACAGGAAGACAAGTGATACAAGTGATACTAAAGTTTGATCATACTATCCTAATAGTAAGAACAGATACTGGAACAAAGTACAAATGGGTTTAGTGGTAGGAATATTGGCTAAGAGAAGCACTCACTAATCAGACACTAAATGCTCTTTCCCTCTTCCCTTCAGGTAAGGACACAACAAAAAGACTGACATTTACAAAATATCAAGAGGACTCCACCATAATTCCCATCTTACATGTCCAGCTTCCAGAACAGTGAGAAATAAACTTCATATTTATAAACCACCCATAGCCATAGTGCTTTATACAACATCCCAAATGACTAAACCAGTTTGGGGATGTAAAAGTTTGTACATATCTGGAGTTGCTCAGGAGTTTCACTTGGAATGCTCGGGTCAAGGAACTATATGCCGTGCCAAGAGCTGAATGGAGGTTGATTACTGGGCGTGAATAACTTATACAGCAATAGGAACAGTCCTGTGCTTTTTGTGCTTACTTTGAGTTCCCATCAAATTTCACTTACAAAATGCTAGTTCAAAATAACATCTTTGTCGGGGAACTCTGCCAGGGTCCCTGACAGTGTCAGGACAGAGGTACTCTTCTACCTCCGAGGACGCCGGGAGAACAGATGAAAACTCACAAGTCCAGTGAAGTTCCAAAAAGGCTTTTAATAGTACAAAAGCTCTTCCACAGCACTCCAATATAATGAACAAACTCTAGCTCTGGTCTGAACTTAGACCATACAAAAGAGCCTAAGTCTCCCACCAAAGAGAGAGGATCTCACCCAAGCTGAGTCCTGTCCAGAAGGAGCAAAAGGCCAAAGAGCAAAAGGCCAAAAGCCAAAAGCCCGAAAGCTAAGAGGCCCAAAGCCAAAAGGTAAAAAGTGAAAGGGCCTCAAGTCAGCCCCTTATATACACCAAAGTAATCCAACCGGGAGGGTCATGTCAACAAAGAACTCTAAACAGAGTGTAGTGCCACACCCTATTGCAGGTATAAACAAAGGTTATGCCAAGGTCTAATCCTTTCTACCAAGATTATCTCTTATGTAAAACACTGGAGAAAGAGAGAGGGGCTGATATAAAGTAATACATCTTAACTTAATGAGCTTCATGTAATCTAGATGGTACCCACAAGGTCCTTCTTATTATTATCTGCACCAGGGTGATTCTGAGTATCTTGTTCTCCTGTACTGAAAGGGTCACACTCGCCTGCTTAGAGCAAACTAGTATGATCCTTCCTATAGTCTTCCTATAGTCTCAGCGTAGCCAGAGTGGTAGTCTCCTGGTAAATTCTAACTGTCCCCCGCTGGGTGCAGTGGGTATAAAGAGGAGCTGTGCCCAATCTAGAAAACATAGAAGTCTTAGTAGATGTATAAGTCAGAAGTTATTCAATCAAGGTGACTTCTGTAACTGCCACACCCTCTAGCAGTGTTTACATAGAAGAGAGGTCTCATTAGAATGAACCTTGGCTTAAATAAGATTAAGCTGGGACTGGGCAAAACAACAAAACTCCCAGAATAGCTAAACCTGTCCTCCAACACATCATAAAGGTTTCAACAAGTCAACAATGCATTAAACCATAATGTGAAACTTAAGAGACTACTTCCTGTCAAGGTTCTTTTTCCCTTATGTTTCTATACAGGAAGTTGAACTCAAGGACCTTCCACTTCATAACTTCCTGTCTCTACTTTCCCAAGTACAAACAACCTTCATCTAGTTTGGGGATGGAAGTGAATATTTCCTTTGGCTTTTTCCTGACTTTGCCTCTATGCCACCAATACTCTTTGAAAGGCCATTAGCCCATTCCTCAAATGCAAACTGGCTTTTTATGCCTTGCCCCTTTTCCTGTCTTGCTCCTTTTTCTCACGGCGATCACCACAGAATTCTGGGTCATTATTGTGTTTTTTGGAGCCCGACTTTTTCCCAGTGGGTATCAGAGGAACTTATACACTTGAATTGTGACTGGTATATTACCTAAACTAGCCAGTTGTCTACTTGGAGTTTTGTGATGCTCTAAATAACGACTTACTCAGACTATACATTTTGGGATTAAAAATATTCTATTGTTTTCTAGGTGCAAGGAAACCATGATAATCTACTTAAGGAAATTTTCTCTACAGAAATACTTACTGTATGGCCATTAAATATAACTATGGGTCATAACCCTTGCTTCTATGGGAGATTTAAAGGGACACTGAAAATTATGCTGTATATTCAGAATTTTATAATAAAACATAACTGGCACAACTTAAGTTCCATCTCTCCTTTAATACAGCCTTATACAAATTCAATAAAATAGTTTTTATTGAGAACAGACTTCGTAATTTCTTGCAGCTTCCTAAATACATTGCCAGATTTCTTTTATACATAAAATTACATGGACATAGATAATTATATGCTTAAATGCAAATGTATTTAAAATATTTTGTTATTACTGTCTAAGTAATTACGCAGAGGCGATGTGGAAAACCATATGTAATTGCATAGAATGAAGATATTTTTATTTTAAGGTTTTCTGCCTTGAGGAAGGAAACTGGAATAAACTAAGTGAAGAAACATGCAGCTCCTATAAAACTTTGGGGGAGTAACTTTGAGGATAAAAGAAAGCAATTCCCTCTTGTTAACGCAGTGTCTCCAACTAGATGGAAAGGCCTCTGCAATAATTTACAATCATTTGTTTACATAGTCATGGTTCTAAGTCAAAGGGGAAGAAAACCTGGCACAGCCGAAAGCATTTTATCTTCCCTTTCTGTTTTATCTCATCAAAGTCAAATTCTCAAAGTCTGACTCCTCTGTATAAGAGAAAATTACTTTGCACTTACATCACTGTTCATTTGTCAATCCCTCAAACTGAAAAGTGCACCACTGAACAGAAAGAAAATCAATTTTTAGATTACATCAATCAGGTCTATTGACACAACGTTATTTATGCATTTAGAAATGCCATTCTCCTCTTGAGCCACTCAGAGTGTGCCATTTACATTATACTTTGCTTTTGGCAACAGTGACCCTGCTATTACCTTTCCTTTTCTTTCTTAATGTTTCTGACTATTTCCAAATCTGAAACAGAAGTTAGCAACATGATGACTACTTTGAATCTTCCCACTTCTTGAAACCAAATAGAGCAAGAACAACAAAAATAAAAGATTGAAATACATCTTTGGTGGATGTGTGAGACAGAAAAATCCACAAACTCCAAATTATGTGTAAATTTGGCCAAAAGAAACCCAAACCAGTAAGTTCTGTGCAAGAAGTTGCCAGAATATACTGGGGAAGAATAGGAGAGCTTTTAGTGTTGAGTGTTGGTAATCAAAAAATCCCATAGGAGATGAGGGGGCAGGATGGTGGTGGTGGAAGAAATGTATTTGAACACAAATTAACTATACCAAAGACATGGGGGGATATCTCATGGATATGAGCGAAGGAGGAAGGTCCTAGGAGAGGCTAGGTTTAGTGCTGGTGAGAGAAGCATTTTGTAATCGAGTTGGTTCAGTGGCTGGGGAGAGCAAAGTTAAGCAGAGTTGTTCAAGGCCATGGTGATAGCCTTGGTAGGTCTGGGAAAGGGTTTGCAGAGAGGAAGAAACAGAAAAGAAGAGTCAGACTGAAAAGGGGGTTTATTGGAAGAAAGAAATAGCGCTCCTGGGAGAGCTTCACAGGACTCTAAAGAGGCCAAGTCTAGCCCAATGTGGACTGTATGGGCATTTTACAGGGCAACGTGCTGAGGGGGAAGGGGTGGAATAGAATGAGGAAATAGAAACTTCTGCACAAGCTGTTGTCAGAGTTTCAGTGCATGCTCCAGGAATTCCACTAAGATGAAAAATCTCTAGGAGGTTACATTTGCCCCATCTGTAGGTACTCACCAGCGATTTTAAGGCCGCCTCTATCCTAAGCTCCCAACAATAGCAACAAAGACTGAAATGGAACTATTAACCTGTGTCAAATGCCCACCCCCATATTCCCTATGGAGAAATATCGCCCTCCCCAAATAGATAGTTCCAGTACAAAGTCTTTTGTGATCATGAAAGAGAATCACTAGGCTTCCAATTAAAATTCCAACCTGCAAAAACGTTCATAAATTGTCATTCTCAATCCACAGAGTGGGAAAGGATATTCACCCAAAACCCATCTGACAAGGGGTTAATATCCAGGATATATCAGGCACTGGTAGCACTCCACAAGAAAAAAACAGCCAACCCTATAAAAAAAAATGGGGAGAAGAAATGAACAGAAGCTTCCAAAAAGAAGAAATTCGAATGGCCAAAAGGCATATGAAAAAGTGTTCTTCATCTTTAATCATCAGGGAGATGCAAATCAAAACAACAATGAGGTACCATCTCACACCACAGAGACTGGCACACATCCAAAACAGCAAGAACAACCGGTGCTGGCGTGGATGTGGGGAAAAAGGACTCTGATCCACTGTTGGTGGGAGTGCCGACTGGTCCAGCCCTTTTGGAAAACAATATGGGCATTCCTCCGAAAACTAGATATTGTGCTCCCATTTGATCCAGCAATAGCACTCCTGGGAATATACCCGAGAGACCGAAAAACACATAGCAGAAACACTATCTGTACTTCTTTATTCATCTCTGTGCTATTCACTATAGCTAGAATCTGGAAAAAACGTAAATGCCCGAGAACAGAGGACTGGCTAAAAGAAACTGTGGTTCATCTACACTGTGGAATACTATGTGGCTGTCAGAAAAGATGAAATTATGAAATATACCTGCAAATGAATGGACATGGAGACTATTATGCTGAGTGAAATTAGTCAGAAGGAAAAGGACAGATATAGAATGACTGCATTCATTAATATGACATAAATAGATACCAGCCGCCCACCTACAAGATGGTCAGACTTCCTTGTAAAGGCCCTGAAGGAACGGTTTGAGGCTCTTCATATTCCCTGAATCAACCAGATGCCATTGGGCTACATTGGCACGTGATAGGGTCCAATGGAAATGTTACTGGCACCCGCTCGAGCAAATCGATGAATAACGGGATTCAAGTGATCAAGTGAAATAGATACCAGTGTTTTACTAAATGTGGTAAATGGTAATGGCAGATTAAAACTCACCATTGAATATACACAAAGAGACAAGTGATAAACTCTAAATATCTGCAGGGCTAGCCATAATGCGCAAAATAAGAGGGGAGAGAGATGCAGAGACAGAGAGAGAGACAGAGAGAGAAAGAGAGGATACAGGGGGTACCTGCTATTAAGGCAGCATGGGGGGTGAGCGGGAGGGGGTGGGGTACATTGGTGGTGGAAATGGGGCACTGGTGGAGGGATGGGTGCTGGTATACTATATTACCAAGAACCAATTATGAACACCTTTGTAATTGTATGTTTCACGGTGGTATAATAAAAAATTAAAAAAAAAATAAATTGTCATTCTGTTCTTATAATAGGAAAAGTTGAACAAATGAAATATCAGTGACTTCGACTTATTTGAACCAGAATATTGGCAGAGCAAAGTGCCAACCTGATTTCTGGAGCAGGTACTGTATCTATGAATCACAGCTAAAATCTTCTCACTTGTATCACTTTTCTTCCCATTGATCATTGATTTGCTCAAGCAAGCACCAGTAACATCTCCATATGTTCTGTCACATGCTAGTGTAGCCCAAGGGCGTCTGCTCACTCCAGGAACATGAAGAGTCTCAACCCATTCTATCAGGCCATGGGAATGAGGTCTATAATTATTACTGGTATTTGGCATATCAAATACTAAACAGGTTCAGCTGTGCAGGTGGGATACTCTTGCAGTCACCTCTAATCTCGTGTATTTATTGATGAACTGCCCAGACACAAAGCAGCCACACTAGCTGGGCTTGTGATCAGCTCTTCTGCTGGGTGGAGCTATGAAGAGTGGGGAGTCTGGATGGCGGCCCTCATGGTGTAGGGGTTCCTCTGATTTCTTGTGAGGCTCTGGAGGGGTAGCAGGCCAGGGCTAGAACCCGCCGTCCCTCCTGGGCACCTTGTGATCAGCTGGGCACAGGGAGAGCCAGTAGCACCTCTTTCTTATGTATGTGAGTCCAGCCCAGCCCAGGTATGCCTGATCCAGAGACTCACATACATGGGGCAGAGCTCTTAAGTGATACAAGTATAAATGTTAAAAATGAATGTAGAGATAATTTAGTAAGTAATAGCATATTAAAAGGTAAAGATAGTTATTTCCTATGAGATAAGAGAGAGAAACTGAATACTCTATGATAAGGTTGTCCCATACTTTAAAAAATAGTAGTTTTATTTACTTTATTTAAAGTTAGACTTATATTAGTTGTAAATTATATGTATATATTATTGTCATATATATAACCATTTTGGGGGGGGTATACTTGTTTTGCTCAGGGGTTACTACTGAATTTTTACACAGAAATTACTCAGGGGTTACTACTGACTGACTCAGAAATTACTTGCTCAGGGGTTACTATTGACTTTGTACTCAGAAATTCCTCTTGGTAGTGCTCGGGGACCATATAGAATGCTGGGTATCTAACCCCAGTTACTTGGCACCAATATAGAACCATTATTTTTTATAAGGAGCATAATTTATCATCTAGGAACAAACATGACATTAAATAATATAAAATATTCCAAATCAGAAAAAGTAAAAAGTTGGTAGTAGAATAAAAAAAGTGTACCACAGGTAGAAAACAGTTAAAACATAGTAAAGATATCAACCCATCTATGCTAGCAATTCTTTTAAAGATGAATGATCTAAAATTAACTAAAGCACAGAGTATGTGAGAAGTGATTAAAATACAAGATCCTATTCTATCCTGTTTATAGGAAATTTACCTCCTAATTCATAAAGGTTAAAAAGGGCTAGGAAGACACATCATGCTAAAATTGATTTAAAAATAAAGAACTTGAACAACTATATTAATTTATACAAAGTAGATTCATAAAAGAAAAATTATCATGGAGAAGAGAGACATTACACAATGACAGAAGTTTAATTCTCCAATAAGGAAAAATTGACTAGAAAGGAAAATAATATAATTATATCGATTTCTTTTGAAAAGATAATTGCAAAAA
>JAJIBD010006988.1:0-33880 GCA_021461705.1 Cryptotis parvus | reverse complement strand
GGAAGTACTTGCCATAGCAATCAGAGAAGAAAAGGACATCAAGGGCATCCAGATAGGCAAGGAAGAAGTCAAGCTATCATTATTTGCAGATGACATGATATTATACCTAGAGAACCCTAAACTCTCTACCAAAAAACTCCCTAGAAACAATAGATGCATATAGTAGAGTGGCAGGATACAAAATCAACACCCAAAGTTGGTGGCTTTCCTATATACAAATAATGAAAGAGAAGAAAGGGATATTAAGGAAACTATTCCATTCACAATTGTGCCACAGAAAATCAAATACCTAGGAATCAACCTACCCAAGTGTGTAAAGGACCTGTACAAAGAAAAACTACAAGACACTGCTCCAAGAGATAAAAGAGAACACAAGGAAATGGAAACATATTCCCTGCTCATGGATGGGGAGAATCAACATTGTCAAAATGGCAATACTCCCTAGATCTCTGTACAGATTCAATGCAGTCCCTGTAACGATACCCATGACATTCTTCAAAGAAATTGAGCAAACACTCCTGAAATTTGTATGGAACAATAAACCCCCAAGGATAGCTAAAGCAATCCTCGGAAAAAGAAGATGGGAGGCATCATCTTTCCCAACTTCAAACTGTACTACAAGGCAGTAGTAATTAAAAGAGCATGGTATTGGAATAAAAACAGACCTGTGGACCTATGGAATAGAATTGAGTATCCTGACACCCAACCTCAAACACATGATCATGTAATCTTTGATAAAGGTACAACGAGTCTAAAATGGAGTAAAGAAAGCCTCTTCAAAAACTCGTGTTGGGAAAACTGGGCAGCGACATGTAAAAAATGAATTTGGACCTGTGTCTAACACCATGCACAAAAATCAGATCAAAATTGATTAGAGATCTGAATATCAGACTTGAATCCATAAAGTACATTGAAGAAAATATAGGAAAAACCCTCCACGACATTGAAGCTAAAGGCATCTTCAAAGGTGAAACATCACTAACAAAGCAACTAGAAGAAAAGATAAACATATGGGACTACATGAGACTAAAAAGCTTCTGCACCTCAAAAGAATCAGTGACTAAGATACAAAAGCAGTCCACAGAATGGGAAAGAATATTCACTCAATACCCATCTGATAAGAGGTTAATATACAGGATATATCAGGCACTGGTAGAACTTTTGCAAGAAGAAAACAAACAACCCCATCAAAAAAATGGGGAGAAGAAATGAACAGAAACTTCAGCAAGGAAGAAATTTGAATGGCCAAAAAACATATGAAAAAATGCTCATCATCACTAATCATCAGAGAGATGCGAATCAAAACAACAATGAGATACCACTTTTGCACCACAGAGACTGGCACATATTCAAAAGAGCAAGAACAACAAGTGCTGGGGTGGATGTGGGGAAAAGGGGACACTCATCCATTGTTGGTGGGAATGTCAGCTGGTACAGCCTTTCTGGACAACAATATGGACTTTCCTCCAAAGACTACAAATTGAACTCCCATTTGACCCAGCCATACCACTCCTGGGAGTCTACTCTGGGAAACCAAAAATACGCAGCGGAAACACCATCCCTACTTTTATGTTCATAGCAGCATTATTCACAATAGCCAGAATCTGGAAGCAACTAGAGTGCCCGAAAATCGATGACTGGATAAAGAAGCTTTGGTACATCTACACAATGGAATACTATGCAGCTATTAGGAAAATTGAAGTTATAAAATTTGCCTATAAATGGATGGACATGGAGAAGATTATGTTGAGTGAAATTAGCCAGAAGGAGAGAGACAGACACAGAATGACTGCATTTATCTGCATAACATAAATATATATATGTACATATTATGATACCAATATCCAAGGTCAAGTGAAACATATATCAGGAGGTCTTGTCAAAGGTGGAAATTATCACAAATCTGTGGGAGTCAGAGGCTAGGTAAGACAGAAAATGGAACAGTGTGCTAATAATTGTCGAGGGTACTAATGCCAACCTAGAACTGAGCATTAAATACAGGCAAAAGATACACATGACAACCCTTTAATGTATGTTCTGTAATCCATTGTCTGGAGGGGAAGGAAAAGAGAAAGATAGAGAAATGGAAAGAAATAAAGAACCTGCCATGGAGGATGGCTGGGGGAGGGGGGGAGGGAACCGGGGACGTTTGTGGTGGGAGATGGGCACTGGTGGCGGGATGGGTGCTGGAACACTGTATGACCAAAACCCAAATATGAACTTTTTAATTGTATATCTTTGTAATTGTAAAAATAAAAAGTTAAAAAAAAAGACAAAAAACACTTGGAAAATACTTTGTTGAATTATTACAATGTGAACATAGATATACTATATGAGCCAGCAAATAAACTATTTGGTATCTACAGAAAAAATACACAACCACACAAAGTTCTATTTTTATAACATTTCTCAGTTCTCTGCCCAAATGTCCCTCAATTGCTGAACAGATAAAGTTTGGCATATCCATTAGAAGGAATATTACTTTTCAATGAAGTTTATAGGATTCACCACAAAAAGCAAAGGCAGTGAAAGAAGTCAAAACATGTTTTAGACACACACATAAACACACACATACACAACACATTGTATCATTCCATTTATAGACATCTCCAAATGACAAATATATTGGAATAAAATTGGGAATAGTGTCTCATTTGGACTGAGACAGAGGTGGAAAGTCACCTTGAAAGATAGTGACACTGCATTTTTTACGTAGGATGGGTCACACTTAACAGTGCTCAAGATCACTCCTGCTGCAAGGGCTGTGGAAACACTAGTTTTTAAATTAATGGCCAAGAGTAAAGATGCAGTTATAGTTATGCACCTTTATAGTCAGATAACCACTGAGTTGATCACTTAAAATGTGTAAGTCTTATGGTAACATGATTATACTTGAATAGAACATTTTTTGACAATTCTGAGTGCTTTTATTAAGAAAACACAAGAACATTTATATTTTTAGTACAAAAAAAGTAACTCAAACCCTATCATTTTCTTAATAGCTATTGACATTACCTTCAGAATCAGACATAGATTAATGATGGTCCTTAGTATTGCTTACTATGAAAAATCTTCAAGACCCAAAACTCATTATAGCACTGAATTTACATATTCTCATGCATTGGAAATGCAAAGAGATACCTGAATGATATGTGTCATGCTGATTTGTGCTTTGGGTTACTAAGCAGGTGGGAGTGTGGACAAAATAAATTCAATCATCTTTACTTTTAAAATAACAAAATGGCTAAACTGTCTCCCAGAATTTTCAATATAATTCAATAGTCACTTAATTCTCAGGCTACTGTAGGCAAAGATTAGATTGAGTTGTGCTATATACCCTCCTCTCACCCCTCCCCCCCACATGTCACAGCTTAGCCAACGAAGTTTTCTTTAACTTGTCAGAGTTTTCTTTAACTTGCTGTTGGGTTGGCAGAGGAGCAATCCACATAGCAAATGACGATCATTTGAAGTGCCTTGTGCACACAGAGAGCATTTCATGCCTGGCATCTCCCTGGCCTACTCTCTTCTTAACAGTTTTGCAGAGCAGCACAAAAGCATGGCTTCTGAGCAATCTATTTTCTCCCATCAGGATATGTTTAGAGGCCATGAAATGGTCGTTTTCATTGCAGCTCTAAGCTGCTGTCTTCAAATTGCAGCTGGGATATTCTCTCTCTGTCCTCTTACACATGTGTCCACTAGTCCTCCAGCTGCATATAACCTTTGAAGGACTACCACTGCTTTCTTGCCATATCTAGGGAAGCTGACCTGGGGAGTTCTTAGGAGTCGATTTTCTTTCAAACGGGAAAAACAAACAAACAAAAAAATCAATTGAAATCCTGTGTTCTCTAATAGACAAAGATAGACCACTATATTTAGTATTCAGGATGCAAAGAAACCATGTCCAGGAACACACAGGTCTACTGGGGGTGGGGAGTGTTCTTATCATATAGCTGATCCTCTCTCTGATCTGCCTCCTCTGCTCAGCCCACAGCGCCTCCAAAGTCATCTCTGTCTCTGTCTCTCTGTCTCTGTCTTTGTCTCTGTCTCTGTATCTGTCTCTGCTCTCTCTCTCTCTCTCTCTCTCTCTCTCTCTCTCTCTCTCTCTCCAGACCTGGGTGGTTGCCCAGGGGCGAGTGGAAATTCCACGCTCTCAGTCCACATGGAACAGCTCAGTTTTGCTCTTCAGGCATAGTAGGGTTCACACTGCTTGTTTGCTTAATTTCGCACAGTTCAGTGAGGTCATTTTATCATCTTCCCAGGGCTTTCTGTATTTTCCAAAGAATTGCCAGCTTCCAACAACACCCTCTTTCTTCCCATTGGAAATGGAAACACGTCCACGGCAGGAATTTTCCACTTAGACCCTGCTTCCCTCACTGGGGCCTCCGCACGCCGCCTGCAATGCTGTATTTCTTTCCACTGCAGTTTGTCATTTCTGAGCTAGTACAATGAGCTGTATTCAGTCATTCCGGGTCCTCCCTTTCCACAGCATTTTTTTAAATGCATACTTTCGGAGCAATTTCAGAAAGAGACCAAAGGCTTTTAAGCAACATTCTGTTTAATTAGCCGCATCTCTGTCATCAAATCAGAACTCCCTGGAATCATGCACTCCCCACCCCCCCACCCCCCCTTCTCACCCGCCCCCACCCCCTCCCTAATTTCCAGTCCCCACCCAACTTCCCTACCCTGGTAAACACATTAGGGACCAGCTCATGCTCCATCTATTTTGCCCATAATTGTTTGCCTTTGCAGATTATTTTCCCTTGAATCATATTTACAAACTATACATCACAGCCTGACAAGTAGATAAGAGGGGACCGAGATTGCATAGAATCTCAGTGGAAAACAAGAAATGACAACGCGTGATGGCAAACGCGGTCTGGTTGCAGCCGCCTTTGCAAATGGGCACCGACCAACCCTGAAGAAGCTGGGGTGCACTCCCAGCCTCCCAAAAGCCTGGCCGGGAGGAGTCCACTGGCCCTTCCCAAAGTCCCTGGCGGAGTCAAGGAAACGGGTGGGGGTTGAGATCGGTGGGGTCAGAGAAAGGCTGCGTCCGAGGGGGAAACAATACGCGCCTCCCAGAACGCAGCGCAGGCACTGGGAAACACAGAAGCCTGCAGCGTCGCGTCCTGCAGACCTGGGCGGAGCCTCCCCAGTCTGGCTGGGTGGTAGCGTCTCAGACAGCGCAAGCCCCGGGGGTCCCAGCGGCCAGGGAGGGTGTCTCGGGAGCCACGGGGGCTTCTGCAGCGGAGCGGCGGGCGCAGGAAAAGCGGGATTTGTTCAAGCTGGGAGGGTGGGCCTCCGGGAGGAGTGGGGGGGAAAGCAGCCAAAGAAGAGCTAGATTGATGCTTTGCAGGACACCTAGGGTATTTCTTTCAGGGGGATTACTTCCACTTTTAGGCAGGAACAAGAGCTGGGAGGGAAGCGGCTGCCCGCGCTGACAGCTCGGAGCTGATCAAAGGCGCGAGCGCAAAGCGCTTTGCTGGGGCGGCGTTGGTGAGAAAGTGGGGTGTTCCCGGGCCTCTGGGGCTGCCGCGGGGATTAGCGTCCGAGCAGGAGGCGGGCCCTGCTCCCTTGCTCCGGAGAGAAACTGTGTGTGTGCACAGAGGCACCGACGTAATTTCCATTATCGATACTGCCGCTGCACCCTCTACGTTTATCTCTATGGTTTTTGGGGGGGGGAGGGCGCTGGGGCACCGCAGCTGGAGGGCTCTTTTGGATCTTTCCCATCTCTGCTCTGGGGGTCACCCTGGGAGTTTGCACGCACTGCAAGCCCCAGAAGCCCTGTAATGGTCTTAAGATCTTAATCTCTCTGTGTATGGGATTCTTCTGGGGAAGAGACCTGGAGATCCGGAGATCCCTACAGGGATTGTCAGCGTCTCAATTCTCAGACGCTGCTTAGACGGTGAAGGACCACCACCACAGTGGTACTAGGGCTATGCGGTGCCAGAACGGAATCCTGGTCCTGAGCAAGCTTTACATGCCTCCTCTCCACTGGACCGCACCGTCTCCAGTCCCCTTATCTATTGCAGACCTTCTTATCTATTTGTCTTTTTCTTTTGGGGTCACACCCGGCAATGCTCAGGGCTTACTCCTGGCTTTGTACTCAGGAATTACTCCTGGCTCTGTACTCAGGAATTACTCCTGGCGTGCTTTGGGGACCCTATGGGATGCAGGGATCGAACCTGGGTCAGCTGCATGCAAGGCAAATGCCCTACCAGCTGGACTATCGCTTTTTCTTATCTATTACTTTCCCTAGGCCAAATAAATGTCTCTCTCCCTCTCTGCTTCTCTCTCTCTCACTCTCCCCCTCTCTATTTCTCTAGTCCCCACTCCAATCCCCAAGAGAGGAAATTCCACCCTTTCCAAATGTTGACACCTCTCTGTTGTAGGAGCAATGAATAGGTGGCCTGACTTGAGGACACTTTTATGTGGCCACATCTCCCTGGGGAAGGGAGCCAGCTTTATGAGTCTAAAGAACTTCAGACAAAGTTTAAAGCACTCCTGGGATGGAGGCAAAACTTCCTTCCAGGGGATAGCAGCAACCACGTGTAAATTGAACTTGACTGGTGCAAGTCCTCGCTGTCTTTTGTTAAATGAGGAGCCCCCCCAGTGTGGACACGGAGGGGGCTGCACAGCACGTCTGTGTGAGACAAGGACCGCACAGACTTTATTAGGATAAAGCAGTTAATGATTTCATTACTAATGCACAAGAATTGTAAGGGAGTAGCTGTGTGTGTGTGTGTGTGCGTTACACCTCTTCTATTAGAGAAATATGAGCTTCATATCTAGGGAGGCAATGGAGCTATGAACGAAGGAGTCTGAATGCGATGCAGAATGAGCTCACGTGCACTCTTGCTTTATTTTCCCGAGGAATTAGCACACATATGCACACATTCACACACACACAACTGTACCGAAATACACAATAGAATAGCAACATGATCAGGAAAGCATTAGGGGGAAAGTTAACAAAATAACTTTTATCCCAAAATCACTTTTTGAAATATATACACCCTAAATTATTGAATAGAAAAACAGTTCTGTATTATGGACTCTTTTAACAATGTACTGAATGTAAAGACTAAGAAAGCAGGACAGTTCTGGGTTTTTCTTAATATTGGAACTGATCAAGATGAACTTTGTTTTGTTTTTGGTGGGAGGGATGACACTGTTTTATTCAGGGCTTACTCCTGGCTCTGCACTCAGAGATCACTACTGCCGGTGCTCAGGGTACGAGGGACCTAACAGGTTGGCTGCTTACCAGACAAGTGTCTTGTCTTCTACTGTACTGGCCCGAGCCTGCTTATTATGAAATGTTATGGCTTGCATTTAAAATTTTTATAATTAGTTTCCTGTATTCTAAATAGATGATTTTATTTGTGGGTAGAAAGTTTTAAAAAGAGGCCCACCCTTTCTATACTTGGAATGATCTTCCCTACTGGAAGCTAAGAAAATACTGATTGTAAGAAACTCCCGTTAGTCAGACCGCGATAAAATGCCATAGTGCGTGTGTGTGTGGGCGCTGCGCTACCTGATTGGCTGAACATGCAGCAAAGTAATGATGAGTTTGCCACAATGCCCCATCTACACTGGCTCTTGGACTCTGAGTTTTGTCTAAGGTCTCGGGTGCTAGTCGAGCCCAGACTCACGGCCTGATGATACAGTATGGTAAAGATTTCCTGATTCTCCTGCATGGAGAGTCTCTCTGTGCCTGATTTAGCAAACTCCAGTAAAACACCCTAAACTTTGTTTTTCTTTTAAAATTCCTCATTCTCCAATATTATTAAATATTTGGAAAAATAGTCCTCATTCATTTACTCATGCAATTATACAAGAATCTTTTTTATTGAAAACGGTTTTGGATAATGCAGTGCTGTGATGATGCTGATTAAACTTGAAATTTTACCTTGGATTCTCCTTAATTCTAAGCATCCAGTCATGGCTATGTTATACTCATCCAGAACTCATAAATTTGAATGAATAAGTAGATAATCTATGGCTCTAAAATTTTAAAAAATAAACTTGGCCGCACAGTTCATCAATAAATTCTCGAGTCTTGAGGTGACTAGATTAGCCCAGCAGCACGGCAGAGCCTGGCAAGCTACCCGTGTCATATTTCACATACCAAATACCAGTAACAATTATAGACCTCATTCCCATGACTTAATGGAATGGTTTGAGGCTCTTTCTGTTCCTAGAGTGGGCAGATGCCCTTGGGCTATCTCTCATTTGACAGGACATATTGAGATGTTACTGGTGCCCGCTGGAGTAATCAATGATCTACGGAAGTCAAGTGATCAAGTGATCTACGTATTAGAATGTCATTTCCCAACTTGGGGCATATGTACTCTTGGGGGGTCTCCAAAAGTGTTCCAAATAAGCCACAGGTATAAGTTGCATTGATGAGGGCCACTCATGACACTAGGAGTCTAACTAGTAGGAAAGGGGCCACGAGTGCTGAAAGTTCAGAAGGCACTGACGGGCTCAAATACCTTGTGAAACAATCTATTCTGCTGTGAATTGATATTCTCACTTCATACACAAAGGGAATTTTTTATTAGAATATCCAAGTCAACCACACTCTAAATTATTGCTTTAATAAATCATTGAAAAATTGAAAATAATTAAAAACTATTAATTAGTGTGCTATTGAAACATATTCAGGTTCCAATAACCTGAAACATTAGGTTACCTGAAACATATTCAGGTTACTTTTAATCTTTTATTATTACAAATAATGCTGAAACTAACATGCCCTTTTTTTGGTGGGCGTGGCACACCTAGAGATGCTCAGGGCTTAATCCTAACTCTGAACTCCAGAATCACGGGTAGCAGTAATGGGGGCGGGGGGCGTAGGCCTGTGGAGCGCCAAGGTTGAACATGAATGACCATATGTACGGGAAGCACCTTGCCTGCTAATCTCTCTCTCTCTCTCTCTCTCTCTCTCTCTCTCTCTCTCTCTCCACCACCTTAAACTAACATCCTTGTAAGTCATTTCCCTCCTCCCTTGCCTTGCTGCTGCTTCCTCTCAGTCATTAGGGGGACCTGTTTGCTTCTGGTGCTTCTGCACTTGGCAGCACTGCTTAGAAATCACACACTAGGGTGTGGCACTCTCACATTCAGCAAGGACCTTACCAGAGTTACACTCATTTAGCTGTGGTGCACACACGCAGTTTGGTAGTAATGCTAGTGTGTAGAGTGGATTGGTATGGTGTTTACATGAATTATGGGATTGCACAGCTGCAGTGGTGCTTCACCATCTTTAGTAGCAGTGCCATGCCATCTCTTGAGGCCCAAGGATGGGGTGTCCCAGGTATACAGACTGATTTACATTGTGTTGGGTAAAGAGCAGCTCATGGCCTTATGTTTGCTAAGGGAGGTGCATTTAGCCACTGTGCATCCGTTTTTAGAAAACTTTAGCCATTCTACTGCTCTTGAAAGCTGCACTACGTTTTTGCAATTTTTGCTGGGAAAATCTGACAATTGCTAGGTCAATAGAAGTGTGAATTTTGACTTTGTAGAAAGAGTACCAAATTATTCTCAACTATGGAAAAAAGAACTTCATATTTTCACAACTTCTAAGAAGTAGACTACAATTTCCCCACATTTTCTATCACAGTCTATTGCTTTTACTTATTTGTTTTGTTTTATTGGGTTTGGGGTTCATACTTAGGCTTAGGATGTATTCCTGTCTCTCTGTTCAGGGACCTATGTGTGGTTGGGGATAGAACTGGGCAAAAAGTGAAGGCAAGGACCTTACTGCCTGAACTCTCTCTGGCAATTATCACTGTTTTATGTCTTTTTCACCTTTGAACCATACCTGACAGTGCTCTAGACTTACTCCTTGTTCTGTGCTCTGGAATCATTCCTGGTTGAGCTTGGAGAACCCTATGTGGTACCAGAAATTGAACCCAGTCTGCCAGCTGTTCAAAGGAAGTTCTCTACATGCACTACTATTGTATTATTGTTCTGGTCCTTATGTTTTAAAAAAGAATTTTTTAAATATGCTAAACAAACAAAAAAAGTCAGTTTCTCCTCCTTTACCTTATTCCAATTACTACAAGAATAGAACAAATCTTATTGATGTTGATTATTTGTAATTCCTCTTGTGTGTTTTTTCCTTGTGTTTAATAATTTGCCTCATTATTATTTAAATCTATTTTCCCTTTACAGTTCTTAGAAATTCTATATAATAGGGGTCTCTGCTTCTTTCATACAGTGCAATTGTCCCTCCTGTATTGTGTCTTTTAACTCCGATTATAGTGGCTTTATCAGAACCACTTGAGTTTTTATGCAACTAAATCTGCCAGCAATTTCTTTTATGGACTCCAGGTTGTGTACTGATTAAAACTGATTAAAGAACATATAACCTATATTCTGTACTCCAGATGGTGGTGGATTGACTCTTAAAATTGTGTCTTTCTTCTTGTTGTTGTTAAATTTTTTATGGGAGCTACAAGAATCAGTGCCCAGGGACTGTGCCATGCAGGGAACGGAGCTCATAAACTGGAAATGGCCTCAATTTCTCTATCTGTTTTTTTAATTAATTATTATGACTTAAATAACATGTTTACAAGTGTTAACTTTTATAGTTTTGGTGCATACAGCTAGTTTGATGTACCGATTTCTTTAGGATTCTTCTATATTAGAATAAGTGAACACCATAGCAACAAATCTGCATGGCTCTGCATTCAATTATTCCCTTTAGTAATGCTGAAGCCTCAAGAGTATTTAAAACAAGAATCGGATGGATCCACAAAGACTATAACTTGGAGGATCAGAGAAATGGTCAGAATAATGGTTTATCACATGTAAGTCACCTGCCATTTTCCAGTCTAATTCTGCATCTCACCCTTTCCACTGCATCAAGAGGAAGGGAGGTGCTTTGGCTTCTTTCTGAGCTAATTGTTTCCCATTTGACCTTCTTAATCTTTGATGCCTTCATCGCCATTTATTACAAACAACCCATAAAATATGGTTATGCCCCTTCCACATGCTCACTGATATCTAATATCTGCATATCTGGATATACTTGGCAATAAATTGAGCAACCGTGACTTGAACTAAACCCCTTTCCTGAATTCCCTACTCTGCCCTTTTGTTTTCCCTCTAATTTGTTTGACCCACTTAAAGGTTCAAGCCCCGCATTCTACTTTCTTTTAATGAGCTAATGTCATTTTTTTCACCCTCTTATTAAAACACCCATCCTTTTATTCTGCATTCAGATATCACTTACGGCAGACTTGGGAGACAACAGGGGGTCTAGGCATGGAACCAGGTCTGATGTGTGCAAGACAAGTCACTTATCCACTATCCTTCCTCTCTGACTCCTTATGCTTTTATTCCTTTCCTTTTCTTTCCTTTTTGTTTTGGTTTTTGTTCTTGGGCCACACACTGCTTACTCCTAGCTCTGTGTCGAGGGATCAATCCTGGTGACCCTTCCTTCATTCTGTCTTCTAGCTTTAAATTAATGTTTCAATGTCCTTTCCATTATGAATTTTCTCTTTTGTTCCCATTCTCATTTACCGCCTTCCCTGGAGGAGGAGCTGGCTTTTTTGACTTTCCTTCCATTGAATCATCATAACCTTTGTTATTGATCTACATTATAGTAAGTCAACAGAGCAAATCAAGTCCTTAATAAACTGACACAGATAAGTAAACTTGTACATTACACAAGAAAACTTGTTTACTATACAATAACAAGTACTGAGTAAACAAGAATATTTATCATTTGAGTTAGAGTACCTAATCATATGCTCTGTGCATTTGGAATAGACACTCCAAAGAAGCTTGACAAGATCAAATAGGTTGCTTGTATTTTCCAGAATTTTATGTGAATGAGAACTAAGAGAGAGCTTGAGAACACAGCATAAATTGGCATTATAAAATTGAAATCAATTCTTAACCCCACTGTATCAAATAACATAACGTCAGATTTAGCAAAGTAATAGCAATAATGTTAGTTAAGCTAAATGCTGACACACATAGAAACACATATTTTAGGGATAGAAACAACATGTTTTCAGGCAAAATAATGAAATAATTCATTCAAGCTGATTATTTATGTCTCTTTTATGATGTTAATTTTATGTTATCTTTTGATTTTGTTTTCGTTTTGTTTGGGGCCACACTCAGTGGTGCTTAGGCTTTACTCCTGATATTTTAAAAATGTTAACTATGACAATTATGTAGTATTTATATCAAATACTTTTGATGAAATGAAATTTGATGCAGTGTAATTACATAATAATGTGAGCATACTATTTGCACTATTTGTGGATAAAAACCTATTTTTTATTCTCAGAAATATGACTTAGATAAATAAAAGTTCCATTTTTAGTGTTAAGTCACATGATTTTCAAGTGGAAATGAAATTCTTGTAGACATAGCATTATTCTAAGAGTGCCAAATTTTTCGTTCTGATATTCAAACAGGAGTGCTCAGAATTTCCTTTTTGATACTATGAACTTGAAAATTTTAAAAACCTTTCTTTTGTTTAACAAAGATGTACTGATGTTTTTACACAATGCTATATATAGCAAATCTATATCTGAGTTCATTAAAACATAGTAAATATATATATGGTCTTCAACAATTTTAGTAATGTGTAAGTAGTAAAAACTATGTTAATTGCTAGAAATAAATGTACTACTAGACTTTCAAACATTATCATTTTCCATCAATTATCTTTTAAAATTGTCAAATTTACTGTATAAAGATGCTAGAATCCTTTCCTTTTCAGCTACTGTTATTTTAAATAAATTCAAAGAACACAATTATAAAAGTTAAAATCAAGTTATTAACCTCACCGGACAATATAATATATATTTTGGGAGTATAGAAATTTGTGATTCAAAACTAGTGAAAAAGAAAATAAGGTTAATTAGAAATACAGAAAAAGAGATACAGAACAGAAACACAGAGATAAGAAGGACCAGCAGACATAGTAAGGAAGCAAATAGTAATCAAAAGAATTATTAATATTTAATTTTTAGTTTTAATTTCAATAAGCCTTGTTTATAATTTAAGCAATATTGTGACATAATTAATTAAAATTATGAAGTTAGTGGGAAAAATAACTTTTCTTTATACCTACATATTTCAACATAGAAATAACAGCAGTCTTTCACAATTTTAGGGAGGATAATAACATTTTGACCAAATAATTTCCTTATTCAAGACTGAGGAAAAGAATGGAACATTGTCAGCTATAAAGGAACTGTCTCATCTCGAGTCAGGAGTGTGCCACACACAATCGGGAAATTGTGGGTACAGGAGATAGTCCAGGAGGGGAGACACTTGCTTTTCACATAGTTCTGGGTTTCAGTCCCGAAGCACCAGAGGGAGCACAGAGGCCATGAACACATCTAGGTATGACCCGTGCTGCGCCCCCTGAAACATCCTTGGTAGGGCATCATGGGGAAATGTGCTGAATTCTGCAGAACTGGAAGATTCTCTTTCTAAAACTAAACCTGACCCAGCCATCCCCTGTGTTAATGTATGTTAACCTATCCTAGATCTGCCTTTAAGGAAGGAGAAAACACCTTGCATAGTGTTGGAAGGATCAGTGTAGAGAATATTCTTCTTTCTATTTATTTATTTATCTATTCATTTATTTATTATTTTATTTATTTATTTAGGATAAGGTCCTTCCCAGGATCTTTCACATTTATACACTGCATACAGTTTTAGACAGGTTCTAACTGATACCTGTCATCCCGGTATGCCTAGCAAGAAGCCAGAGCAAACCACACATCATGCGGTCAGTCATTCTCAACGTTCAGACTCCATAGTTCCTCCGAGCTCCATCCAAGAGAAAACCTGATCTTTCCCCTTTAAGTTTCATCAGTAAATGCTCTAGATGAGAGCCTTCTACTGAGAGTATACCACCTACATGGCAGAGCCTGGCAAGCTACCTGTGTTTTATTTGTTATGCCAAAAACTAGTAACAATTATGGACCTCAATTCCATAACCTGAAGAATGGTTTGAGGCTTTTCCTGTCCCTGGAGTGAGCAGATGCCCTTGGGCTACACTTGCTTATGACAGGACTATGAAGATTTTACTGGTGCCTGCTGGAGCAAATCGAAGAACTACATTAAGACAGTGATAGAGTGATACAGTGATAATTTCTTATAAAAGACAAATTTTTTTTTGTGTCACACCTGGCAATGCTCAGGGATTACTCCTGACTCTGCACTCAGGAATTACTCCTGGCAGTGCTCAAGGGACCATATGAGATGCCGAGGATTGAACCCGGTCAGTCACATGCAAGGCAAATGCCCTACCCACGGTGCTATTTCTCTGGCCATAAAAGACAAAATTTTTAAAATGCAGTGAACTAGAGTGAATTATACACTTTCAATGCTGGAATAATTTTCTTATATATGTAATTCTGGTGGAAACATTTGATAAATCCTCACTTTGGTCCCAACTATTTCATTATATGACCCTTCAGCATCAAATCTTAAAAAAACATTACAAGAGTGAATTGACTTTCAAAGTGTAGTTGTGTCTGGAAGGAGAAAGCAAAATTCCATGCGTGTGAATTGCCATTATAGCTATTCTCTTTATTATACATTTTCTAAGAAAAACAAATATAGCTTGAGTTCCAAAACGTATATCAGTTTTTAAAATATCCACAAAAAAACAGTTAATTATTGATAAAAGATAAAGTATATCAGAAAACCATCTTGCTTATGATTACCAATTTCAAACCATTTATGTATGATTACCGATTTCAAACCATAAAAGACAGATGCTTGTTGCAGGTGTGGCTGTGGTGGCTGGCTGCATTGGCAGGTGGCAGACAGAGACCAGAGACAGGCTTTTCTACACCCCCCAGGGCTCTGCCCTGTGGGCCCTGGATGGTTGATGGTCTGACATAGAAAAAGACTGGGATGAACCCAGAGCCACAGCAGAGCCTAGCAAACTACCCTAGTGTATTTGATATGCCAAAAACAGTAACAATAATAATAGACCTCATTCCCAACGAATGGGGATGTTACTGATGCCCACTGGAGCAAATCGATGAACAACAGGAAGACAAGTGACAAAAAAGACAGATAAAATAGGGCTTATCTGTCTTTTATGCCTAACTTATATTGCCTAAAGCTACAAAACTTTTAATACTTTTTAAAAAATATCTTTCAAAAATGGAATGATAGTACAAGGATTAGGCACTGCCTTGCACATGGCGAACCCTAGTTCAATTCCTAGCATCCTACATACCCCTACTACCACCCCCAGAACTTCCAGGAGTAATTTCTTTTTTTTTTTTTTTTTTTTTTTTTTGGGTCACACCGTCGATGCTCAGGGGTTACTCCTAGCTCTGCACTCAGGAATCACTCCTGGCGGGGGGACCATATGGGATGTCGGGGATAGAACCCCTGCCGGCATTGGCTGGCCGCATGCAAGGCAAATGCCCTACCCGCTGGGCTATTGCTCCGGCCCCACAGAACTTCCAGGAGTAATTTCTGACAGCAGATTCAGGAATAACCCATGAAGAGCCAAAATACTCGAAGAGAGCACTGAAACTGACAAATCAGTGATTATCATGGATGAGTTGTTATTTCAGATAACATACAGTCATGTTTTATAAAGTGATGCATGGTCATAAGAAAGAATAAAAGGACTTTGGTGGTTGGAGATGGGCACTGGTGGCGCGATGGGTGCTGGAACACTGTATGACCAAAACCCAAATATGAACTTTTTAATTGTATATCTTTGTAATTGTAAAAATAATTTTTTAAAAAAGGAGAATTCATGACATGTTGATTTCCAGGGATCAAACATCTGCAGAGATAGCAGGGCCCAAGAAAATAATTTGTTATGTTTTTATAGGTTAATACAGAGAACACAATTTAATTTAATTTAATTATTTTTTTTTTGCCTTTTCGTCAAACCTGGCAATTCTCAGGGGTTACTCCTGGATCTGCACTCAGGATTTACTCCTGGCGGTGCTCAGGGAACCATATGGGAGGCCGGGGAATCAAACCCAGGTTGGCCACGTGAAAGGCAAACACCCTACCCACTGTGCTATTGCTCCAGCCCCCAGAGAACGAAATTTGATAGCAGAAGAAAGAGCCATGAGAAAGTTAACCAGTTTTCTAAGTGAGATGATAGTAAAAAGGATATAGGATTGGCAGTGGCGATAGTTGCAGAAAGGAATTTTGTTAGTATGCTTCTATAAGGCAGAACACCTATATTTGACAATTAGTGATCTTTGTCCTGGACTAAGATTAAAGAAACTCAGAAATCAAACAGTAATCAAGAGAATTATTAATACTTAGTGAAGAGCAAACATACTCAGGTTGTTCTTCCTGTAGAGGACCAATTTTTATTTTGTGTTTGCTAATTGAAATTCCTAGGTCAGTGCCCGTGCAATGCACATGTGTGTGTGTGCACATGCAAACTCACAGATTCACAATGAGTGATAATAAGTATTCATATTGGGTTAATTAGATAGTTCAGTATTGTTACTTATTAGTCTAAAATAGAAGGTAAACATTTTATTTACCTAAGGCCCCTACTTCTTATTTAATTTCACTTTTGATCCCTCCATATATCTCCTCTTTATACTTTTTTTTTTGGGGGCGTGGGGAGGCGATGCACCTGGCAGTGGTCAGGGCTTACTCTTGACTACAAGTAAACAGTAACAATAAAGAACCTCATTCCCAATGAATGGAGACGTTACTGGTGCCCGCTCAAGCAAATGGATGAACAACGGGAAGACAAGTAATACAAGTAAACGTTATAATTTTGTTCAGTTTACTTGAAAATCAATACAGAATTTTAAAATGTAGTAAAGAGATTAAATTCTAACCAAAACTATATCAATAGAAATCTGAACAGTATGTATATTTATATTATATACACATGTAAACACATAGATTTTATCCTCACTCAAAAGTGATAAACTAGTACAGTTTGCTGTAAATTAACATTAACAATAATAGTTTCTTACTGATAGCCATCAGCATAATTTTCTCATCTTATTCATTCTGGATTGAGAACTGATTTTCCTATTTCTTATTCATTTGCTATTTTTATATACTGATATTTAAGTCCCAAACTAATTTGGATTGGATGGTTACAAACAATACTTGTTGGTAAATATACAATTCTTCCAATATAAGTTATTTGAAGAGATTTTTATATTTAAATAGTCTAGCCTAATTAATTGAACTTTGACTTTAACCATTTTTGCTATTCAAATAATGTTTATTATTTTATAGTACACTGAATAAAAATTTATTAAGTTAAGGTACTCAGCTTGTGCACATTTATGTATGAGTATCTAAGATTATAGTTTCGTTCATTTCTTGGATCATAGGTAGAAAGTGGTTTAAAGTAGTTTCATATTTTAGGGGCAAGAGAGACAGTATAGCCTGCATGGTGCTTGCTTTGCATATGGCCAACCAATGATCTATCCCTGTACCCCTTAGTTTTCCCTGAATCCCACCATGAATGATTCCTGAGCACAGAACCAGAAATAAGCCCTGAACACCATCGGTGTGGCTCTAAGTCAAACAAACAAAATAATTTTATAATTTAAATGAAGAAAAGATATTGAGAAATAAGGAAAAATATTTCCTCTATCTCTGTAACCTCTGCTTCCCTTGCTAATATTTATTGCTTCCTGGTCAGTTTATTCACCACTAGTAGCCATTTCTATGGTACTGTTCAGCTTTTATTTGATCCTTTATTTGATGCTTATATGGAGGTTGGAGATATATCTTTAAGTTTTCCTTTCTTGTAAGAGGCATGAGGACTCTGGAATACTGTTGATGAGATGAGTCTCTTGTCCTCTAGATTGGGGTAGGACAGGAGAATAAAATCAATCTAGATTTTCTAAAAAGGTCCAGATAAATATGTTGGGATTTATAGTCAGAAATAAACCCAACTACTGGCTTTATTATTGGTTCAGGAGAACAGACACCTCCGAAACCCTTAAATGCAGTCTTCCCAGGAGAGGATTAGATTTGTTTCATGAGTCTTAGGTTCATTTCTCAAACAGTTATAGTCATGGTAACCACAAATAAGTTTACCTTGCATATGTATGCATTTAAATTAGCTTTATATTGTGAAAAACTTAAAAATTAATGAACACTTAGCTATCTTAACAGAGATCTTAACTGTGAATAGCTAGATAGGGAAATTGTGACTTTATTTTCATTCAATTAGTGTAATAAATATGTAAAAAGAAGAAAATATTTTGGATTTTGAAGTTAGAAGCAGGTTATAATTATTCATCTGGTGACAGGACAAGGATCTAACAAAGAGGGAGCACTCAAGAACTCCTTCAACTCTGGGATACTGTTGGTTGCAAATCTTACAGTGAAATCTACCAAGCATATCGAGAACTGGAAAACTGAGTTGTTTGTTTTAAGAGTTTCATTCTCAGTGAGTCAAAACACGAAGGAAAAGTCTCCTTACTCCAAATATAGTCTCTACCATTCTAGCTTTCAGTTTATCTTTATATTCACTGCCGAGATAAGTTCCACAGAACAAGAGTTCCATAGAATTCTTTCTTCAAACTTAACTCTCCTTTACATTGGAAATTTTTTTAATTGTTTGAAAAATTAGAAGTGGATTTCAGTCAATTCATGGATGTTGTAGTTGGCCTCATGCTGAAACCATTTAAATGAATTTGTGATAGAGTAGATATTTTTTCTTAACTTTGTCCAAGGCAGAATTTATCGAGCAGATAGAAACAAAGTAGTATTAAAAGAGCCTACAAAAATTTCTCAGATACCAGGGGAATGAGCCAAGTATCTTCCCTACCAAAGCCCAGACCAGCCACTCAAACACCCCAGCAACTGCAGACATGCCTCCAGCAGGAATCCACCACGTCATGACTTAGCACCACAGAGATGTTGATCTGCCCAAACCTTCAGATACGACAGGCATTTTTTGGGTGAAAACTCCGGTTCCTCTCTGCATCAGTTTGGGCTACTTCTCCTCACGTCCTGGCCCTTTTTGGAAGCCTTGGCAGTTACACCCATGCTCCACTGCAGCTGCATGCGGAGCTCATCTGCTGGCTTTGTTTTAAAGACCTATAAACAAAATTCAAAAGAAATCAGCTGGTTGCAAAAAATTTCTTGAATGTCCAGTCCTGGCTGAGACCTCTGAGTCATCTTGGGAGGGGAGCAAGCCAAGTTACTGTTCTCCCATAGTCTCAGCAGCCACACTCACACCCCAACAGCTGCCTCCCCTGTGTTTGGCTAGACTGCCCACTTAATTATTTGGGGTGTCCTATAGTGACATCTCAAAACTCTGCAGTGCAGAGAAGGAGCACAACAGATTGGCCGGGAATGTAACATGAAAGTCAACTAATCTTGATAAACAAAAAATATTGACACAGTACGGTTACCTTGCAAAAAAAAAAAAAAACTTAGTAAACCCTCAAACAAGGACTTAATGTTCCTCTGGTGAAATTAACAATTTTCACAAATTTTCTTTTCCTGAAGTATTTTTTGATCATTCTGTTAGCCATTTAGTGGCAACAAATAAAAAAATAAATTATCTCGTGCCTGATGGAGGGGCAGGATTTAAGGGTGATTAGGAAAATGAGGACAATGGTGGAGGGAAGGTCACAGTGATGGGGGATTGGTGTTGGAATACGGAATGCCTGTAACAAATTGTCATGAACAACTTTGTAAACCATAGTGCTAAAATACAGTTAAAAAATGCATGGTAGAGATGTGATAAGAAGCCAGCTTCAAATTCTCATAGTTCAGATAGACTATTAAATACATGTGTACTATGGCTAGAGCAATAGGTCAGCGAATAGGGCTCTTTTCTTCCATGTGGCTGACCTGGGTTTGATTCCCAAATACCATATGGTTCCCTGAGCACCACCAGGAATGATTTTAGAGTGCAAAGCAGGAGTATCACTTTGAGCATTACTGGGTGTGACCTAAAAAATGCCAAAAACTATATATGGGTACTAATCCAGGGAGACATTCAAGCATTATGCATATATATATGCATATATATATATATATATATATAAAAAAAAAGACTGCAGCAGGGTGGATTTCGATGAGCCGGACTGTGATAGGCTGGTCTGCTGGGTGGAGTTCTGACGAGAGAGAAGTCGGATGTGGAAAATGAATAGCTAGCTATTCACTTTCCACATCAGGCCAGGTATGCTGATCCAGAGACAGACAAGGGGAAGAGCTGCTACTTGCTCTCCCTGTGCCCAGCCGCTCACAAGGAGCCCAGGAGAGATGTCGGGTTCTAGCCCTGGCCCGCCAGCCCAGCAGAGCCTTGCAACAAGCCAGACGACCCCCCACTCCATGAGGGCCTCCATTTTCCACATCCAGACTTCTCTCTTGTCAGAACTCCACCCAAACAGACCAGCCTATCACAGTCCGGCTCGTGTGGCGCAAGCGGCCGCGTGGTTTATCATTAAATGCTGGACTTAGAGATGACTGCAAGAGTATGCTACCTGCACGGCAGAGCCTGGCAAGCTACCGTGTTGTATTTGATATGCCAGTAACAATTATAGACCTCATTCTGGAATGGATTGTGGCTCTTTATGTTCCTGGAGCAAGCAGATGCCCTTGGGCTCTACTAGCATGAGACAGGACATATGGAGATGTTACTGGGGCCCGCTCGACCAAATCGATGAACAACGGGAAGACAGTGATACAGTGATACAGTGATATAATTTATATACACACCTTCTGCATACATCTATATTTCAGCATTCATAGATTCATATATTTTGGTGTAATGATTGCTATTAGTTTTGTGAGTGCAACCTCTAATTGAAACCACATCACGGGAAGATCAAAAATAAGTTCCCCAGGCTTCCCTGCAAAAATGGACCCAGCAGGACAGCCTCTTTGTTTTCCTAAAAAATGAACTAATTCAAGAAAGCCACTAAGGCCTCTAGATCACTAATGCATGCAACATTCCCACTGCCACACTTCTTCCCTGTCTCTTTCACCCTCCACTCTTCAGTATACTTTTCTTGTGAAAAATAAAAGAACTCCAATTTTCTTGTAAACTACATAATTAGGTTTAATATGCAGACTTGCCATCTAGAGGTATGTACGATATTTGCATTAATAGAAGTTATACATGGAGCATTTAGAGATCACCTGTGGATAGGCTTGGTAATTAACAGAGTTAGAGCCTGAATTCATTCCATTTAAACCAGAGTAATTGAAATCAGAGTAATCACTACTAGAGTATTTCGTACTTTGATCCCTTTTCAGAGTTATTTTAGCAATCATGTTCTTGGCTGTGCATGTTAGTAATTGCTGAGGTTACTTCCTTTGCCACCTGAATTTTCTTCAACCCATGCCCCACGTCATGTAGTTTTTCATTATTGCATTTGCTGAGAAATATAGAAATATTCGTGACGTCCTTTGGTCTTTCAAAAAGACTATAAGTCCTTATCTAATTTATGACTTTTTAGGGGGAAATATATAAAAAAAATCAAAAAATCGTCACCTCAAAATAATCATATACCACCTTATTACTGACTAAAATAAATAATATCAAAATTCATGGGATGCACATTATTAGAATCAGGGGCGCTGTCTCATTTGCCAAGGCGTAAAAAATCAGATGGACTGGACATGTAATGTGAGTTGGAGACAACCGCTGGACTAGAGCTGTTTCTGACTAGATCCCACAGGACATCAAAAGATCACGTGGCTGCCCACCTACAAGATGGTCAGACTTCTTTGTCAAGAACCTGAATGAATGGTATGAGGCTCTTTGTATTGCTGGATAAAGCAGACGCCATTGGGCTACACTAGCATGTGACAGGGACAAATGGAAACATTACAGGGGCCTGCTAGAGCAAATTGACGAATAATGGGTGTCAAGTGATCAAGTGATGTTTCTGGATATTTGATACTAATGGTCTTTCTTCATAATATCTATTGGTCAGGGCTGGTTTTAAATGTTCAAATGTGCAATAGTAAGCTAAGATATTCTCGATTTTATTGAATTCAAGGTATTACTATGTCAGTGTATAGACCAAAAAAAAAGCAAAAATAAATTGAGATTGCTTTTTAAATTAGAATTACATTTTTCATTTATATTTTTCATGAATAGTTTACAGCTCTGCATATTTTCAGGATTGTAATATGAAATGTAAACCAAAATCAGTGAATGTATGCCTTTGGTTCAATAATAAATGTTTTCTTTTAGCCAAAGTGACATTGTATATTGGCATACATTTTTCCCACCAAAATCCACTTTACTGAGGAAATAATTCATACCAATACAAAATATCCTTGCAATGGAAGATTACCATTAGGTTATTATGCTAGGAATGTGGTAATTTGTCTTCACTCAGGTAATCTCTTGCATTTGTGCTTGGTACAATTCCCATAACTAATATTTACTAGTTAAAAGTTTGCATACCTGTATACGCCTTTTCTCTCAGACTTGTTTTACCAGCACTATATTTAGGGAGATATTTGCATATGAACATAATCACAATTTCAATTTCATCATGATAAAGTTAAATATATGCCTATGTTTCTGAGTGCTTGAAGGAGAGGGATACTCCATACTTAACCTTTTAAGGTGACAGTGTGGATGTGTGTGTGTGAGAGAGAGAGAGAGAGAGAGAGAGAAGAGAGAGGGGGGAGAGAGAGAGAGAGAGAGAGAGAGAGAGAGTTTGTGTATGTGAGGCGCATTCCATGTCATTTCTTGTATTGTCTTACTGTGGAGAGCACCAGAAAGTCTCAGGGTGTCAATGGAATTACCCAACAGTCTCTGTTATGTTTGATTTTTTGAGAAACTGGGCAAATAATCAGACACAGTGATGAGAAAAAGAGGCTTTTTAATAACGTGCACTCATCCGGAACTACTGGGAGAGATGCCACCTAACTGGGTAACTGGCTCACCACATGCTTTGTAGACATATTTATAGTAAAGTTTGGAGGAGAAAAATAAGAAAGTATTTAAGGTGGTTACCCAAGAAGGTTACAAGATCAAAGAAGTAAGATTTAAGATCTGTCTTCTCCATTGAAGGGAGGTAGGGATTCAATGTTTCTCTTTACAGAGAGGCATAAGGCGAGACAGCTTCCTTTATTTAGGTAAATTTTCCTTCGAAGGCAATAGTCCCGAAGACAGTATTTGGTCAAAGCCCTATTTTATGGTGGCAGATTTTTGATTCCCCCCCAGTACTATCTTCAGAATTTCTCTAGAATCTCCACAATTCTGAAGTTCATTAAAATAAAAATAACATCCCTTAGTCCTGAGAATAGAGATAACAGTTACATATCAAATCCTAGAACTATTAGCATTGGTAGGCTCTAAAATTTTATCTACATCATACAAATAATCAAAGGCTTATTTACTATAATTAAACAGTGAAAAAGTTTAGAACCAGAAGTAATTTGACTCTAATCAGGAGTTCTGAGGTCCATCAGTGAATGACATTTCTAGATGCTATGGTTAAACTATCTTCAGATGACAGGTTCTCCTGGCATCCTCAGATATTTATAAAGTAGCATCTGTCACAGGTTGAGCTACACAATAAGAGTGGAGCTCTCTGAGGTTTATATTAAATTCTCAACTTCAGCTTGCATAATGTCAGAGGAAAGGACAATCTCTGTTTTTAATAAAATTCAATCCATAAAGAAGAGCTAGAAATGTTAGTTTCAAAGTCGGATATGAGAAATATCCAGAATCCAAGCTTGTCTAAGAGAAAAAAAGGTGAAAAAAAGTCTCATAACTTAAGAGGGTTAGACTATAATAGACCGTAAAAATGTTATTGAACCATATTACATCATCTTGCTTTGTGTCAGTTCTACCAGATAATTATGTAAGATTACATCATTTACATAACTTGAAGGATTATTTCATTCCTTCAAGGAATGAAGTTTAGCAAAGGTTTGAGGTCCTTCATGTTCCTGGAGCAAGTAGATGCCCTTGGGCTATACTAGCATGTGAAAGGACTTATGGAGATGTTACTGGTGCCCGCTCGAGGCTAATAGATGAACAACAGGAAGACAAGTGAAATGAAGAGATTTTTCTTAAGTAGAATAAAAACATAGATTACCACATTGATCCTTGTTCTGCTAGAATTTTATTCCCAAGGAATCTGAGATTGGGTGATGTCAGTGCCCAAAGTTTTGCATCTCTGATCCTGGCCAAAGAACCCAGCAGGGTGCTTAATATCTCTGCACTCCACAGTGCTGTCAAGCTCTTACCGTTTGATTCTACATGTGACACCATTATTTTGTGGTGATTCCTCTTGCCTCCTGGTTTCAAAACTGCCCTAGGGATTTGGAGCCTGCCCAGAAGCTATCTTCATTGTCCTTTTAGTCTGACCACAGTTTTAAGATTACTTTTGTGTTTACAATGAAACTCAGGGTTGGCTTTACTTAAGTTTAAAATCCTCCATAGCAATTCACTAGATTTTATGCAGGTTGGCTACACGTCTTTCCGCCTTTATCAAACACTTTGCCACATTTAATTCATATTTATGTTCTGTTGTAATTTTGTTTCATCCCTTTCAACATTCACTTTGAGACAATACTCAATAGGATATTTACTTCTGTTATTTTTTAACTTAAAATGCAGTCAAACTTGTATATTTAGTACTATTTTCCTAGTTATGCTAGCTTTGATTTCATATAAGTCATACTCTTGTCAACACTTAAAACATTTTGAATTTCAAAATTTTAAATAACTGTAAAACTATTGCACCAATATATTTTGCATTAGAAGATAAATAGTAATTTTTAAAACATATATTTCCTTCTTGATATGGTTTTCTAGGTGACAACCCATCTTATAGAGATAATTCCAAATTTAGAAAACAAATTTAAATTCAGGATAATGCTTAAATATATTGCCTTGATATTTAAAGAATTACCACTTGTATTAATATTATATTTTGAGTTAAGATAGCAGATTAAAACTAGAATTATTTGTGATAAAATTTAATCCCTTGTGATAAACTTCCACTAAGACTTATTATTACAGCTCTTGTTTTTCCCAAGGGTTGAATCTTAATTTAATTGATCTGGAACCATGCTAGTAATATTATCTTGCCTGAAATTAAATTTTCTTAATTTATTTTATTACTTAATTTAATCTTCGAGAGTTACAACTTGGAAAAAATCCATGAGAGACTAATTATTAATAGAGATTTTTATTCATTTGTTAAATCTTTTACTTCTCAAAGATGTTTAGTTGATAGATTCTTAGTTATTTAAGACAAAGGTATTTAATACAAATGGCTAGAACAGTTGGCTCCATACTAACTAGAATACCAAGACAAATATTTTATTATTTTACATTACATTAAGTAGTTTTGATCTATAATCATAGGTAGAATAAAATGTTATTCAGCATTATTCTAAAGAAGCACGCATCTGCCAAGCAGAGTAATCCATTTTAAGTCAATTTCAATTTACTAATATAATTCTAGATAATTTATTGTCAGGCATTTTGATTGATTTTATCTTATTCCAAAATTTGGAATTTTATAGGTGCTACATATTGTAGGCAAAAATGCTAATTATGTCATCCAAAAGTTAAAAAAAGGCAGGGAGGAGGAAAAATAAACGTGATATTAGACATAAAGTTCTCTTAAACTCATTAGAAATTCTTACATGTACACTAGATCAAAGAAAATTATTTTAAATTCCATCAGCTTTAAAGACATAATTTTCATTGATTTTATTTTCAAATAGTCCATAACTATTCTTTAAATCTATATGCCAAGGAATGGGTCTTTGATGCAACAGGTGGGGATAGGATCTCTGCTTAGCACAGATAGGATCTTCCTTCAATGACTGAATTTTTTTGCCTTTGTCTAAACTACTAGAGGAGATTTCGGATGGATAAAGTTTGAACAGATTCTGGAGCTATATGCCTGTTTCTATAAAAAAAATAATTTCATTTGTAAGAAATGACAGTCTAATTCTTAAAGTTACTTTGTATTTGGTATGATATCAAAGGTTGACTTGCTTATCCAACTTCACTTATATTTAATATATGTTTGTATCAAGGGCAGTGCAGGCTTATACTCTGGAATGAGTGCTCCATTCTTCTGCAATTGAGTGCTATGTAAAAGAGTCAGGTAGCTCACAAAGAAAAACTGACAGCAATGAAGCTCTCTGCTGCCATCACAGAGACTTTGCAGCTTTCGATGTTTTGGAGGTGGACCCCCGGCTGGCTCATGTAACTGTAGTGCCAGAAAGGGAAAACACTCTACATCTGCCTTTCTCACTCTCTGGAATAACACATAGACATCAAAAAGACAGATTGAAAATAAAGAGAAATTTAGTAATAATATACATACCTCCTTCCACAGGGGAGAGAGCTAACAAAACTGAGTTACTCATACACATGATTTTCAGACTTGGCTTAAACTATATTAACTACGTGAAAGGCTGGTGGAGGAAGAGGAAAGGCCATTTAAGGTGGTTAGCACAGATGATAGGTAAAATAAACTGATGCAGTTAGAAGTTCTGCCTTACTCTGTGGAAAAAACGATAATTGGTTTTTCCCGTTATAATGGGCTAGAATAGATGAAACTATTCCTCTCTGTATCAATGTCTTCTACAAAGACAAACTTAAACTTCAGGTTCTTCTCCAATAAAATTCAGTTTTACCATAAACATACATTGGGATAGAATATGTTGAGCCTCTTACAAAAGATGATAGAAATAGTAACATCAGTAATATCCTGTGAAATGTTATTTTAAAAAAGATGTTTATATTTGTAAATACATTTCATCATTGTAGATAAGTCAATCTTACTTCTATGCATATTTTCTATCTATATTTAGTACAACTTGTTACATTTTCCTTTTTGAATCCTATAAGTCTTTGTTTTCCAGGTACAAGGATCTTTCCAAATGCTGAGACATTTATTTTAATTACTAGAAGTCTATGAACAACACATTTAATATGAGAGATTAAGAAAAAAAAAACAGAGATTGAGATACGAATAATAATATGAATTCACTATATTTTAGTACAAATTAATATAACTAATAGCTCAAAATAAAAAAATTATTAAATATTCTGTGCTTCTCTAACCAGGAGAGCTCAGCTCTAAGCTACTTCAGCAATTCTAGTTCATCCTGACTTAAAAATTCACCCAAACACATTTCTGTTTCATAGTCTACCCCGATTTGGTAATATGCAATTAGAGAAAATGACCATTTTGATATAGAACAATTTTCTTGTAAATTATACAGTAAAATATTTGAAACATATTAAAATCAAATGAATTTAGAATGATTATACTTATGAATTACTGTAATTTACTCTTACACAGCTAATTCCAAGAGACTGCACAGACATTTAACAATTTCCATTCTTTATATTCTCATAATGAGATTTGAAGAAAAAAAGTAAAATCATCATCTTTCCTCAAACCTTCATGTACACTTTATTCCACTAACAATTTTCACCCTCCCAGTCACCCGATCAAGGAAACCCCAGAATCAACTTCAGCCTCTATCCTTACGCATTACTTTAACATTCAGATAGCCAAAGGACTCTCCTCTCTCTGATAGATGTATAGATTAATCCCTACAGCTCCACCCATGTCCTCTGTCAACATATCTTGAGGTCACTATTAATTATTATTCATATTGTCTGCTTCCCTGTGTATCACACTAAATCCTAGCCCCTTGACTACATTCAGCGTAATTACCCAGGGTCTTTTAAAATACAAATCTGACAGCATCAAAGTTCTGCTTAAAGTTCTTCAGTGACTAAAACACAATATTTTTTGTTATAATTATAAGCCCCTCAAATGTTGCAGCTGTGGCTTCAGTGCCTGTCTGCATTAGAAGGTGGCAGACAGGAGACAAGCTTGTCTACACCCAGGGCTCTGCCCCGTGGACCCAAGATGGTTGATGGTTGACGGTCTAACATAAGAAAAGTCTGGGTCCTCTTTGATGAACTCAGAGCCACGGCATAGCCTGGCAAGCTACCCGTGGTGTGTTAGATATGTCAAAAACAGTAACAATAATGAACCTCATTCCCAAGGAATGGATATTTTACGGGCTCCTGCTTGAGCAAATCAATAAAGAATGGGATGACAAGTGACAATTATAAAATATTAGCATGAGTCACAGTAAAGGAATACATAAGGAATCCCTAGCAAATATCCTCAGCTCCATTGTCCAGCACCATGCTATAAGCATCGAATACTTCAGCTACACCAGGCTTATGCTGCTCCAAACTACCCCAGCAAATTACTTTTCTCTAATAGTACTGGAGAAAGAATAAAAGATGCTCCTTACTGTTTATTGTTTCTTTTCTTACTTGTGTTTCATGGTCTAGGTTTATTATAATGCTGTATCACTGCATCACTGTCTTCCCATTGTTCATCAATTTGCTCGAGTGGGCACTAGTAACATCTCCCATTAGTCCTGTCACAAGCAAGTGTAACCCAAGGGCATCTGCTTGCTAAAGGGACAGGAAGAGCCCAAAACCATTCTTCAGGTCATGGAACTGAGGTCCATAATTGTTACTAGTTTTTGGAATGACAAGTAAATAAAACACGGGTAGCTTGCCAGGCTCTGCCGTGTAGGGTATAGTCTCAGTAGAAGGCTCTTGCACATGACCAGCCTAATTTAATTTTTTTAAAAATTTTTGGCTTTTGGGGTCACACCTGGGAGATTCAGGGGCTTATTCCTGGCTCTGCATTCAAGAATTACTCCTGGCAGTGCTTTCGGGAACCATATGGGATGCTGAGAAATCTGAACTGGACCTGCTGTGTGCAAGGTAAACACCCTATCTGCTGTACTATTGCTTTAGCCCCCAACCTGGGTTTGATCCCCAAAATCACAAATGGGTCCAGGGAGCACTGCCAGGAATAATTCCTAATGCAGCATTGTCGGGAACGGCCGCCGGGGTCCCCAACAGTGTCAGGACAGAGGTTGTCTTCTACCTCCGAGGACGCCGGAGAACAGATGAAAACTCACGAGTCCGGTGCAGTTCCAAAAATGGCTTTTAATAGTACAAAAGCTCTTTCACAGCACTCCAATATAATGAACAAACTTTAGCTCTGGTCCGAATTTAGACCATACAAAAGAGTCTAAGTCTCCCACCAAAGAGAGAGGATCTCACCCAAGCTGAGTCCTACCCAGAAGAAGGAGCAAAAGGCCAAAGAGCAAAAGGCCAAAAGCCAAAAGCCAAAAGCCAAAAGCCAAAAGCCAAAAGCCAAAGAGCACAAAAGCTGAAGGCTGAGGAACCAAAAGGCAAAGGTGAAGGGGCCTCAAGTCAGCCCCCTTATATACACCAAAGTAATCCAATCGGGAGGTTGTCATGTCAACAAAGAACCCTAAACAGAGTGTAGTGCCACACCTTATTGCAGGTATAAACAAAGGTTATGCCAAGGACTAAGGAGATTATCTCTTATGTAAAACACTGGAGAGAGAGAGGGCTGATATAAAGTAATACATCTTAACTTCATGAGCTTCATGTAATCTAGATGGTACCCACAAGGTCCTTCTTAGTATTATCTGCACCAGGGTGATTCTGAGTATCTTGTTCTCGTGTACTGAAAGGGTCACTCTCGCCTGCTTAGAGCAAACTAGTATGATCCTTCCTATAGTCTTCCTATAGTCTCAGCGTAGCCAGGGTGGTAGTCTCCTGGTAAATTCTAACTCTCCCACGCTGGGTGCAGTGGGTATAAAGAGGATCTGTGCCCAATCTAGAAAACATAGAAGTCTTAGTAGATGTATAAGTCAGAACTTATTCAATCAAGGTGACTTCTGTAACTGCCACACCCTCTAGCAGTGTTTACATAGAAGAGAGGGACTCATAAGAACTAGCCTTGGCTTAAGTAGATTAAGCTGGGAGTGAGCAAAACAACAAAACTCCCAGAATAGCTAAATCTGTCCTCCAACACAGCATAAGGCATAAGCTTCATCATGGCCCAGTAGCCCTAAACCCTAAGTAAAGAGGGCTTTCCCTCCGGAAGACCGGCTGGTGAGGGGGAGATAGCGCAATGGAGCACAAGTCACATATGTACAAGGCCCTGGCTCGATTCCTAGCACCCAAACCAGCGGCAACAGAAGAACTCAGAGGGCCTACGGCGGCACATTAATATTCCACGGAGCATTACTACGGGGCCAGAGACACAAAGGTGCTTGCCTTCACCCTTGGAATCCCTTGACTCTGCCAGAAGAAATCCAGCTGGAATTCTGGATTCCCTGGCACCACATATGGTCCCGACCACCGCCAGGAGTCACTCCTGAGCACAAAGCCAAAAACAGTCTCTGAGCACCACCACTAGTTATGGTTAAAAAACCCCAAGGGCTGGAGTGACAGCACAGCAGGAAGGGCGTATGCCTTGCATGCGGCCAACCAGGGTTCTATCCCCAGCATCCCATATGGTGTCCTCCCAGCCCCCCAGCACCGCCAAGAGTAATTCCTGAGTTCAGAGCAGGAGTAATAATTATAATGCTATGTTTGAATATTTCTGCTGAAAAATATTTTGACACTTTCTAAAATGTAGGAAAATTCTTTCTTCAAGACTCTTGAAATAGGGGGTATTGTCATAGAGAAGAAGTTGGAGTTTCGCTGTGATAAGTAGGGATTTCAGCCCAATGAACAGAGAAGGGGATAAATGGATGAATAATTGGTAACTGAAATACCAAGTGAGAAGGGAATCTTGCTAAATTGGCTTAGGAGAAACTTATGCTGAAGGTATATTAGGGATGAGTAAAACATGAAAATCGTTCAATGATCAGAAATGGGAACCTGGCTTAGCGAGTATCTTTGTTAATGTTGAGCTGTCCTTGTCCACAGCAGGACGGAATGGAGGACAGTCTTGATGTCTAGTGGAAGAGCTATCACTTGATCACTTGAATCCCGTTATTCATCGATTTGCTCGAGCGGCGCCAGTAACATTTCCATTGGACCCTATCACGTGCCAATGTAGCCCAATGGCATCTGGTTGATTCAGGAATATGAAGAGCCTCAAACCATTCCTTCAGGGTCTTGACAAGGAAGTCTGACCATCTTGTAGGTGGGCGGCCACGTGATCTTTTGACATCTCGTGGGATCCAGTCGGTAATGGCTCTAGTCCAGCGGTTGTCTCCAAATCGCATTACATGTCCAGCCCATCTGATTTTCGATGCCTTGGCAAATGAGACAGCGTCCCTGATTCTGGAATAGCGACCGGAGGTCAGAACTCCGATTCATTCTCTCACTTGAGTGAGGCGTGATATATATAGGAAGAGCTATATTTTCTTCAAAGAGGCTGTAGGAAAATTTGACCAACAAGAGTTTTATTTTTAATTTAATTTATTTGTTGAGTCTCTGAGATATGATTACAGGGCTGTTAATGATCAGGTTTTAATCAAACAATGTAACAACACCCATTCCTTTAGCAGTGTTAATTTACTACCACCAATGTCATCTGCCAGCTCCCTCCCCATCTATCTCTGTGGTAGGCACTTTCCTTTTTTCTTTCTTTCTCATTCTGGGCATTATGGTTTGCAATACTGATATTGAAAGGTCATCACTTTTGCTCCTTTATATAGATAAAAATATATCTTAATATAGATATAAATATATATTTATATCTGTATATAGATATAAATATATCTTTGTATATAAATACATACCTATATAAATTTATATTTATGTATAAATAGAGATATAAGTAGATATCTTTATATCTTTATATAAGTGAAATGCCAAGTGAAAAAGGAAATCTTGCTAAATTGACCTAGGAGAATTATGCTGAAGGCACATTAGGTATGAATGTAAAAAAAAAAAAGTGTTCAAATATCAAAAACGGGATTCTGGTTTAACAAGTGTCTTTACGAATTATATAGACAAAATATATCTATATAAAGATATCTCTATATCTATATAAAGATATATGGAGATATATAGATAGATAACTGTCTGAACTGTCTTCTGTCTTCCCTCATTGTTCATCAATTTGCTCGAGTGGGCACTAGTCACATCTCCATGAGTCCTGTCACAAGCAAGTATAACCTAAGGGCATCTGCTTGCTCCAGGGACAGGAGAGCCCGAAACCATTTTTCAGGTCATGGAACTGAGGTCCATAATTGTTACTAGTTTTTGGCATAAAAAGTAAATAAAACATGGGTAGCTTGCCAGGCTTTACCATGTAGGTGGGATAGTCTCAGTAGAAGACTCTCATCTTGAGCATTTACTGATGAAACTTAAAGGGGGAAGATCAGGGGTTTTCTCTTGGATGGAGCTCTGATAGATAAAGGAAGGAAAATTGATATTATCTTTATTGATATAAATAGAGTTTATATTATTCAGATGCAGTTCTTATGCAGTACGATCATTTACATCCTATTTTTTCATAGGGACACTTCACAATCCCATCTACCTGGAAAGTTTACAGCTATGGACCATCCTCCTATCCTTGGTTTCTGCTGCCCTTGGGTATTTATCTCATATTATGAATTTTAAAAAAATATTGTCTATTAGTCTCATAGCATCCCCCAGATGATTGCAATCATTATGTTTGTCCCTCTTCTTCTTACTCATTTCATTCTGCATGATACTCTCCATATCTATGTCCTTTCTTTTATAAGCAAATTTCATGACTTTTGTTTTTTTTCTTTCAGCTGCATAGTATTACTTTGTGTAGACTTACCAGAGTTTCCCGAACCAGTCTTCTGTTCTTGGCCACTGGGTTGTTTCCAGATTCTGGCTATTGTGAATAGTGCTGCAGAGTACATAGAAATGCATATGGCATTTCTGCAGTGTGATTTTGGCTCACAGAGTATATTCCCAGAAGTGATGTTGCTGTATCAGACGGAAGGTCAATTTCTAGATTTTGGGCATCCAATATGAACATTCCTCATAATAAATCGATTTTTTTCTTTGCCTTTTTTTCACTACTCATTTCCTTGACTTCAATAGCTTTCTAGGATTCTGTGTGAGGTACTAATCATATTTTGTTAAACTATGATTACTTACCATTCTTTCTAGTGGAAAAATACCTGAAAGGAAATAAATTAACTCTTATTTCTTTAGTTTGTTATTTAACACATTTTCTGTCACCTGGGTGTTTAACAATGGTTGTTAATTAAAAGCTGTGAAGAAAAGAGAAAAATGTAATGGGATTATCATTTGTTGATACATTTTGTCTTTTTGTTTTCTTCCTTTTCTTTTTTAGACATCTCTTTGTTCTTAATAAGGAAGCTCTGATATTGAAACATGTCCGTTTGACATGTATCTCACTGAAGTGGATGAGATTCATTATTATTTATTCTCTACGTGCTCTTTTCATTTCTCTGTTTTATAGAGGAATTTATGCAGGTGAAATTTATATCCAACCAACTACCAGTAAGATGAATTACTAATCAGTGTCTTTGTTAAGTATAAGAGTGAAAGAGTATGACATGCAACGGTTTGTTGACTATAAGTAATATTTTACGTAATTTCAACAATAGATTTTTCTGCTTCTTAGAGATGGTAGGAGTAATAAATATATCTTTAATAATATGCCTACAACAGTTTTCAACTATTTTTCCATACCAATTGTATGATTATCAAAATTAAGAACCAGTTAAGGTAAAGCCTGCACCAGAAGAATATTCTGTAAAACCTAAATAATTATTAAAGTTATCTCTTCTATGTGCATTTTTCCTCATTCGTTGGGCAGTTAATCTCAAGCATATGCATCAAATCGTTACTTGAAAAATTTATTGGGTGCATAGGGTATTTATTAATTTAGTTTGCATAGCTCTGATCTTTATATGAAATATATAGCAATGCATGCACATAGTGTAACTTCATATAAATGTGTAGATAGATGCTTTGTTTCTTTATAGGTATTTTAAAAACAATACACACCCATAAAATAATTGTGAAAAAATAGTATAAATGAAGAAAATCACCAATATTCTTAGCACTTAGCTATAATTC